>JABCPU010000533.1:0-40983 GCA_016800925.1 Suillus spraguei | reverse complement strand
CAGTAAGGATTCTTTCAATTTCAAGGGCATGTTCTTCAACAGAGAAGGGCGGCTTCAATGTAGGAATGTTGTCGATTTCAGTGGTAAGAGTTCCATAGTTTTCTGCTTCGGAGTCGTGGCCATTGTTGGCAACAGTGACAGGAGTGATGTATGCAGTGGGGAAAGACATTTAAAACGGTGTTAGTTGATCAAGTGCTAGTGCGAGTTGATTGACTGAAGGATAATCAGAGGGCGTGTTGCTTCTTATAAGCACTCAAGATTCGAGCGGAGTTCTTCAAGTTCTTTTCTGGGAGCCATTCATTATCTCCTGATGAATATCCTTTCCAAGAAACAAGATAGTGTCGGCGAGTACCGGTTCCTTTGTGAGAAAGGATTGCTTCTACTTCGTATTCTTCTTCTTCTTTGATGATATCAGGTGGTGGTTCGGGGAAGTTGGGCCGTGTACGTCCGTTTCGCTATAGGATGATAAGACAGAAGCGTGGAACGTGGGATGAATTTTCCACTGCGGAGGGAGTTTGAGTGTGAACGTGATGGGTGATAAGACATCGATGATCGGGAAGGGTCCATATCATTTTGGCGCAAGTTTCCTTGATGGGAGTTTGAGTCTAAGATTAGCAGCAGATAGCCAAACCTTATCTCTGATCTTCCATGGAATGTACTTATCTCCTCGGGATCTTTCAGCCATTGTTTGCATTGCATGTTATGGCAGGCGATTGCTTCTTCTCTTATCTTCTGCAGAGATCTTACTCGATCTTCTGCCACGGGGACGGATGAGTCAGGGATAAGGTGAGGGATAGCACATGGTTCATATCCCATCATTAAATAAAAGGGTGATGCATTCCTTGCATCGTGTTTTCGGTGGTTATGGACAAATTCGGCGATTGGTAAATGTTCCACCCAATCTTCAGGGTTGTTGCGGCAATAAATGCGTAGGTACGTTTCAAGTTCTTGATTAAGCCTTTCTGTTTGACCATCGGTCTGAGGGTGATAAGCTGTAGATGGAGCAATGACGTAATCGAGAAGTCGGGCAAGCTCCTTAGAGAAGCGTGATAGGAACTGCGGACCTTGATCTGAGATAACTTTGTCATGGAGTCCAAATCGATGGTAAACATGTTTCAAGAATAGCTTAGCAATCCCTTCAGACATGATGGTTTTCAAACAAGGAACAATAATTACCCCCTTCATAAGGCCATGGTCTACCACGACCATGATACTGTCAAAGCCTCCAGAAACAGGGAGGTCGGTGATAAGATCGACAGAGACCTGGGAAAAAGGTCGAGTTGCAGACGAGGGGATTGGAGTGAGCGGTGGGCGAATAGGATGTGTATCCATTTTCATCTGCTGGCAAAGGGCGCACCCTTCCACATATTTCCGAATATAGGAGCCCATAGCGGGCCACCAAGCCTCTCGTTTAACAAGCTCTTCTGTTTTGAATCTACAGGGATGACCCGCGGTAGGATGATCATGATACCTTTTCAGGATATCGGAGCGATGCGCCGGTGGAATATAGGCGCGATTCTTAAAATAGAGGACGTTCTCCTCAATCTTCCAGTCAGAGAGTGCTGATTTCATTGGGGGAAGACACACACCATCGAGGGCATCGGATGCCGTTTTGAAGACAGGGTCATCAAGGAGTCGGAGGACGATAAGACGTCCTTCAAATCGGTATCAATAAGACGAACGAATAGAGCATCAGGAAGGAGTGTCTGGTCCTCGTTATCGTCTTTGCCGGAGTCATAGTCGGGCCGATGGGATAGTGCATCAGGTACTGCTAATTTAGTACCTGCAACGTGATGCAGTTCAATGTCATAGATAGACAAAATCAATTGCCAATGTGCTTGGCAACAGGTAAGCTTCTGTGCACTTCTAAAGTACAGAAGATTCTTGTGGTCAGTGAATACCAGGACTGGATGTGGGTTCCCTTCGAGATAATGACGCCATTCATTCAATGCCCGTATTACGGCAAGGAGTTCCCGATCAAAAGTCTGGTAATTGTGTTCTGCGGGGTTTAAGGACTGGGAGAGATATGCGCATGGGTGATAAACACCATTTTCATCAGTCTGCAAGAGAACTCCACCAGTTGCTACGAGTGAAGCTCGGTAGCAATAGCAAATTGTCGGGAAGGATCAGGGTTACGGAGTACCGGTTGGGATGTGAAGCGTCGTTTCAGTTCTTCGAAGGTATCCATACATTCGGTTGACCAATCAAAGGTCTTATCTTTCTTTGTTAAATCGATAAGAGGTTGGGCGATGTCAGAATAGTGGGAAATGAACGTGCGGTAGAATTTGCAAAAGCCGAGAAATGACCGAACATCTTTTACAGATTTCGGAACTGGCCATTCGGAGATTCCTTTGGTCTTGGCGGCATCCATAGCAGCTTGTCCGGGGCGAATTATCATTCTGAGATATTCCACTTCTTCTGCATCGAAGGTGCATTTCTCCGGTTTTAAGAATAGATGTTCTTTTCGTATCTTCATCAAGACCCGTCTTGTTCGTTCGCGATGTTCTGCCATAGTTGTAGAGAAAATCAGGATATCGTCCATGTAGATAACCATCCATCCTTCATTAATCTCCTGTTGGAAAGTACGATTCATGTATGCTTGAAAAGTTGCCGGGGAATTGCAGAGGCCAAAGAACATAACATTCGGTTCGAAGAGGCCAAATTCCGTTGTAAAGGCAGCTTTCCACCTGTCATCAGGATGGATGCGAATGTTATTATAGCCGGACTGGATATCCATTTTTGTAAAGAACTGTGCGTTGTGAAGGCGTGTGACGAGGGAGATAGGAAGTGGGAGCGGGTAAGCATTCTTGACTGTCCAATCATTGATGTAGCGATAATCTTGACAGGGACGCAATTCTCCACTCTTTTTTCCCACAAAGAAGAAGCCACTGGCTTGGGGTGACTTCGATTCTGAGATAAAACCTTTCGCAACGTTTTCATCGATAAACATTTTGATGGCAGCACGTTCTTTTTCCGATAGCGGGTAAACCTTAGACGTACGAGGGATGAAACCAGGTTTAGTATCAATCTGATGATCAATACCAGGGCGTTCTGGAGGTAGTTTGTTTAGTTTGTCCTTAGCAAAGACATCTGCAAAGTCGTGCAAATAGTCGGAACCAATTCTTTGAAGGTTTTCTTTTTCTTTTCCTTCTCATCTGTGGCGAATTCCTGAGCTTTGTTACTGTATTTTGGAGGGGAAAGGGAATTGCAGAATAGTTGGAGAGTTGTTCGAGTTGAGAAGTTCCATCATGTGTGAGGGGCGTGTCCATTGAAACTTCTTCTATGATTCTCATGCTAACTCCATCAGTATCGTATTCCACAAGAAATTCTCCATCTCCTAGTTCATAAGAGGAAACTTCACGTACTTCTGGCGCGTGCCAGACATCTTGCATTGTGTTGAATTGGTCATCATCCTCTGTTGGGATCAACAAGGGCATGGGTTCTTCTTCATTGGGGATTTCCTCAATTGAAGCCGAGGGAAGAGTTTTCGGGGGAACATAGAACTTGGATAGTTTCGGTACATTTGTATCCCGTCCAGGGATTTCTTCTTCAGCTTTTCTTTTTCCATACTTCTGTTCTTCTATTGGCCGTTGCTCAATAGGTTCTTGTCCGACCCGATGTTTGGGTTCGGATTCATTCTTGCGCTTTTCTGCGCGGGGAATGGGTGATACTGCTCTGGGTAATTGTACACAAGGAGCAGGGTCTGTAGTACATGGCATTTGTACTTCTGGTTTAGGGTCTTGAAGAATAAGAGGGGTGACGAGGGATCTCGGCAGTTGGGAATGTTGCCATTTCTTAGGATGGTGGCAGAAGATTGGGGGTAATCCATTCTTTTTTCGATTGCTATCCATATCAATTTCAATTTCGTCCGATTTCATTGTTCGAGGGTGTTAAGACTGTACTCAAGGGTAGAGAGATCCGAAGGGCTTTGGCCTCAGTTCATACACTGTGCCCCTTTCTCGAGTAATGCCCCTTATTTCAGGGAGGAGTTATTCGTCCGAAGACCCGGAAGGTGTTGCGCGACGGATCCGGGTGTCCAAAGGTGTCGGATATAATACGTCCGAAGGTAATTCGGAACGTAAGGAGAGGACAGAGATTAAGGCTAGTTTCGGAACGAGTTCCTAACTAGAAACTAATGGTGATGGACTATCCGAAGATAGAGTCGGAGGTATAGACTATAGGAGTCAATCCTAAGTCTCGGAAGGTGACTTAAAGCGGAGAGTGGCTTAAGTCCGGAGGAGGCAGAATGAGTAGAATCTAAGATGATATTCGAACTAAGGTTCTACAGAGATCTACAAGTGGTTTATATACAGTAAGTATCTAAGACGGATAATTAGCAAGTCCGGGACCGAGGGGCTATGTACGAAGTGTAACGGAAGTCTATTAGTTATTGCACAGCGGATCAGTAAGCATGAATCGGAAATGAACACAGGAAACGGATCAGTAACACAGGACAGAAATATAAACAGCCGGAGTACCGGTAGTAGGAGAAATGACGAAAGGAGATAAATGCAGATGTTCACCAGGGAGTCAAGGTGCGAGAAGTGAGTACATTCGGAAGGGTGGTCCGGACAGGATCTGTGGACCGGATGGATATGATCGGATCTGAGATTAGAAGTATGGTATATGACAGTATCCCCCCTTAGGGCCGAACCCCTGAGGCACAAGAAGCGTCGATCCGGATCGGACAAGATTAATGCGAGATGATGGGGAAGTTTGATGGTTGTAGTGCTGAGTCTGTAATCCAACAGATATACGGACATCAGACGTCCGAAATGATTCCTACCCCCACTTCATATCCTTGTTAACAAAACTTGTCTCCTAACATGTCTGGAAAGAAATCCGATGCCCCTAAGTCTGCTGCTGACCTTGTGGGGATCTGGAGCAGCAACTGGCGGCTGCTAAGGCTGCAGCGGAAGCCGAGGCGGAACGGAAGCGGAAAGAGGCGGAGGAGCGGAAAAGGCAGAAGGAGTTGAAGCAGATTGAGTTGGCAGAGATCCGGAGGGAGATGGAGGAGAAGAGGCGGAGAGCACTGATTGAGGCTCGGGTGAGTGCTGTGGACTCTTCCGGATCCGGATATTAATGGGTTGGTAAAGGCCAAGGCTGCTCCTGCATCTGGGGCAAAGGATGGGTACTGTTCTCGTTGCGTCACTAAGGGCCGGATGTGCCAGTGGGATGATGCTGAGAAGAATGCCATGGTGAGTCATCCGAAAAACTTCGGATCCGCTGATTTCGACGTTTCGTAGATTAAGTCCTGTGACGTCTGCCGGAAGGACAAGGCCACTTGTCCTGGAAGGCCCAGATTTGTTAAGGGGCCTAAGGGCCGGAAGAGGCAGCGTCCTGCTGGTACTCCGTCTCCGAAGGGCAAAGGCAAGCGC
This sequence comes from Suillus spraguei, assembly GCA_016800925.1. NCBI lineage: Eukaryota > Fungi > Basidiomycota > Agaricomycetes > Boletales > Suillaceae > Suillus > Suillus spraguei. Next base: position 35,605 of record JABCPU010000533.1, on the reverse strand, counting down.
TGTCAGAGGAGTCCTACTCCGGATGTGGTGGACGCGGATGTCTTCTCTAATCCAGTCACTATCGAAGGTACGGATGAGGATTTTGTGGAGTACGATGATCAGGCTTGGGTGGCCGCTGCTAATGGCATCATTGCTGAGTTGGCGCGGACCAACGGACTTCTCCAAGATGGTATTGCGGCGGCAGAAGGAAGTCGGATTGCCATGGAGCGGATGAGCTCCACCATGGAGGCCTTCCTCCAGCAACAGAGGGAATTCCAGGCCCTGCTCATCGAGGAAATCTGGACCAGATTTAGGCTTTCCGTTTCTGCCGGATCTGACAAGGATGGCGCTGGTGAGGAGATTGGGGAAGAGGTGGTGGATGAGAATGGAGGGGAGATGGCGGATGGAACTGGGGAAGAGATGGCGGATGGGACTGGGGAGGAGACTGGGGGTGCCGGAGGTGAAATGGAGACTGGTGCTTAGTCCAGATCCGTATTTCCGCTACTGCCCTCACTGTACTTATATTTCATTATGTACTCTTCAAGCAATGGGACCAGGCTTGTCCGGATATGCTGAGTGGAAATCCGCTACGAGATCTGATGCATTTCCGAGTTCTGTGGCCAGTAGCCAGGAAGTTTCTTCGTCCGTTCCCTCGTATCCGGACCAACGGACGAGGTATAGAAGTTGACAGTGGTGCCTACGACGGTCCAGTTTAGAGTCCAGGATTTCGGATATCTCGTACTCTGGTTCTCCGTCGACTTCGACTGGTGGCGGAGGAGGCTGGATGCGATTGGGAATGGTGTTCGGAACTGCTGGCTCTAACTGCGAGACATGGAAAACAGGATGTACGGAACACATAGAATCCGGAAGTCGGATGGCGAAAGAATGAGTACCCGGGCGGGATATAATTTCGAATGGTCCCAAATTCTTTTCCGAAAGTTTCTTCGACGGATGGGTGGAGCGGAAGTACTTGGCTTTGATGAAGACTTGTTCTCCAATCCAGAAGTCTGGAGCAGGCTGTCTTTTAGCGTCCGCGGGTCCTTGATAGCGTTTCTGAGCTTCGACATCTCATCTCGGAGGAACTGGTGAAGTTTGTCAAGGTCTAGGGCATATTCCTGGGCACGGATGGAGGATAGGTCGCGTTCCGGATGGATGGAAATGTTCGGATGATAACCTTTATTGGCGAAGAAAGGTGAAACTCCGGTAGTGGCACTCGGAGCGTTATTGTATGCAAACTCTGCGAGGGGCAGCAGCTCGGACCAGTTGTCCTGCTGATAGTTGCAGTAGATCCGGAGGTACTGTTCCAGGTTTGGTTGGCACGTTCTGTTTGTCCGTCCCCTTCGGGATGATATCCGGATGTGAAGTGTAGGACAATGTCCAATGCCTTTCCTAGGGAACGGAAGAAGTGGGATACGAACTCTGTTCCTCGATCCAAGGTTACATGGGACGGGACTCCATGCTTAGAGAAGATGTTACGAACTGGGGTGGCGTCACCAGCGACAGTGAAAAGACACAGGCGGTCTGCTGGGAAGTTCTACAATGTCCAAAAGAGGACAAGGTGAAAGTACAAGGAATGCATTCCGAGTACGATCAAGGGTCTGGCCTCAAGGATAAGTCCAAGAGGTTCTACGAGAATAGAGACTAAGGCTAAGGAGTGCTTAGACTTAGAGATGATTCAAGACGACTTAGGTTGGAGGCCTAAGCGAAGGAGATTCCAGGTAAAACCCAGTAAGATTAAAGTAAGGAATCTACTACAAGTACACTGTGCTTAAATAGGCCAATATGTGCGCACAGACCAAGTAACCGTGAGAATGTTACTGCGTATCCTAATAAGGAAGGCATGTATCGTACAGATGCGTTGCGCATATGAGTCAGAGTCACGTGATATAATATACAAGTAAAGAGTAAAAGGAAGAATGAATAGGGGCACGTACGATTGTAACATTACCCCCTTTTTATACGTAAAGTCACCGACTTTACTCACTTTGATTTGCCATAGTAAATGGGGTCATCGCTAAACTCGTAATCTTCATCAGCGTATGACCCACTCATCATATACTTGGCCTCCTCAAGACCGGCACGACGCTTAGAGTCCTTCCTCTTTTCTTTCCGAATATGTTCATCGTCAAGCTGTTTCTCCCAGGTACGAAGTGCGTCATAAAATCCTTCATCCTTCCAGGTTAAATCGAAGGGAGGAGGTCTGACTCGATGAGGACAATAAAGAGATAAATGAGTGGGCGACCAATATCTGCAAACCTTGCACTGATATTCCGCACAATTCTTCTGGCGATGCCCTAGCAAGCCGCAGATTCGGCACTTCATATTCTCATCGGGATTGGAATGAACTGCACGCAAAGGAGATGGAGAGATGATGGGTGTGGGGCTGGTGGATCTAGCGCGTTTCTTTCCCTTATTCCTCCTCATGCGTTTTAAAGCAAGAGTATTGGCTCGTTTAAGCTGCGCCTGTTGGGCGGTGGATAACGTGTATGCTGATGTTGGAAGGTCCGGGGTAACTGCTCGTTCAGCAGCCGCAAGAAGTTCGGTGGATGAAGAGGGGGAAGTGATGCCGAAGTCTTTTACTAAGACTGGTGAAACAGGGTCCATAGGACCGAATGACGATGGGATAGACATGGGGGGATGGATATGAAGGTCGCGAAGTCGAGGGCCGAGTGTTACCAACTCAGTAGTGGGGATACCCAATAGTTTAGCTGCCTCAAACTGTTCTTCTGTGCAGGGTTCGTACAACCAGTCAGGGCAATCAAGAGTGACCGTGGCGGAAAGTGAAGAAGTTGATTGTTTGATGGGGGATGGGGTTCTAGGAGACGCAAGATCATCTTGTGTTTGTTGTAAGTCAGCGATGGCTTCTTCTACTAGGTTTCTGGCCGCTCTGGTCTCAGCGACTGATTGTTGGATGGTATCAACAACTGTGTCGGTGAGTTGCCCAATTTCTTGCACAGCAGTGTATAAGCCAGTAAAGGCATCAAGACTAGAATAGATGCGTGAAGAAGTGGGTGCTGGGACAGGAAGTGGCGTATCTCTTTGCGGAGAGGGAGGTCGAGCAACGCCTGCTCGATGTTCAGCAATGATGTGAATAGCTTCTTCAACATCATCCTTAAAGGAATCGGGAAGCAGCAGCATAGCGTAAGCACGAATGCGTTTTTGGAGATGAATGAAACGGTGACGGAGTGTGATTTCTGTAGTTTCCTTGGCGATGGCTTCGATAAGAGCTGCAGTGCGGATGATGTTAACAATGAGTCGAGCGGGGAAGGCGCCTCTTTCGGTGAGAATTCTATCGATTTCAAGGGCATGTCCCTCACAGAGAATGGCGGCTTCGATGTAGGATTGGTTGTCAATTTCTGCGGTAAGGGTTCCATATTGTTCTGCTTCGGAGTTATTGGTGGCAACAATGACGGGGGCAATGTAGGCAGTGGGGAAAGACATTTTAATGTTTGTTGGTAGTTGATCAAGTGCGGTTGATTGACTGAGGAATATCAGAGTGCATGTTGCTTCTTATAAGCACTCAGGATTCGGGCGGAGTTCTTTAAGTTCTTTTCTGGGAGCCATTCGTTATCTCCCGATGAGTATCCTTTCCAGGAAACAAGATATCGTCGGCGGTTGCCAGTTCCTTTGTGAGAAAGAATCGCTTCGATTTCATATTCCTCCTCTTCTTCGATGATGTCAGGTGGTGGTTCCGGGAAGTTCGGGCCATGTACGTCCGTTTCGCTATAGGATGATAGGACAGAAGCGTGGAATGTTACAATCGTACGTGCCCCTATTCATTTTCTTACTTCATTTACCTTGTATATTACGTAACACGATTCCGACTCATATGCTCAACGCATCTGTACATAGTTGCCTTCCTTCTTTGGATACGCACTTACATTCTCATGTCTCTGTTGGTCTGTGCGCACATATTGGCCTATTTAAGCACAGTGTACTTGTAGTAGATTCACTACTTTAATCTTACTGGGTTTTACCTGGAATCTCCTTCGCTTAGGTCTCCAACCTAAGTCGTCTTGAATCGTCTCTAAGTCTAAGCACTCCTTAGTCTTAGTCTCTATTCTCGCAGATACCTCTTAGACTTGTCTTTGAGGCTAAACCCTTGATCGTACTCGGAACGCGTTCCTAGTACTTTCACCTTGTTCTCTTTTGAACATTGTAAGAACTCCCAGCAGACCGCCTGTGTCTTTTCACTGTCGCTGGTGACGCCATCCCAGTTCGTAACAAAAGATTAAAGTTGTTTTGATCGTCGACTATCCAGTCTTCGACCCTGAACCCTGATCGCTTAGATCAGCAGACTAGCGTACACGTACGCTGAGCAGATTGTCAAGAGGAAGCCCCTTGATAGAAGAAAAGCCCTGACGGACAGCAAGACAGCGCGTGTAGGCACCGAGAAAGTATAACTCATCAGAAGAATCATCAACCATGTCATCAACCAAAGAATTTGAGTACAAGATCGGTCAACCGACTGGTTTTGATGGAGATCGTGATAACTCTCGCGAGTTTATCCAGTCGTGCAACTTGCACTTTGACATCAATGAAAAGCTTTACACCACCGACAAGCAGAAGATCATCTACATAACATCCTTTATGACCGAAAAGAATGCCAAATCATGGAAGGAACAATTCCTTGAACACGCCCAATCTACCGACACTTTGGGACAAAAAGTTGGTTATGGGACGATGGCGGATTTTATGAAGAGCTTCAAAGAAGCATTCGAACCAGTGGATACCAAAGGAACCGCGCTCACAAGACTTAGGGATCTCAAACAAGGAACGGAGATCTCCACACCTATGTCGCTGACTTTGAGGCACTTGCAGCCAAGGCTCAGATCACCGACAACGCGACGAAGATCCAGTTCTTCCAAGACGGCCTTAATTGGGGTATCCTTACCAAGCTTTTCAATACAGGAGATGTCTCCGAGATATTCAGAGAAGTTGTGCTGCAATGCGTTGCTATTGACAACGCCCATCATCGGCTTAATGCCATGAGGACGCGTCATACTCCACAACAGAAGAAGAAGAACTATGGGAATGCACGGTATATTCCGAACCGTGATTCCAACGCAATGGTCGTAGATCGAATCTCCGACATGGAAAGATCCGAATGCATGAAGAAAGGACAATGCTTCGGATGCAGAAAGACAGGACACCGCATCCATAATTGTCCTGACAGAAAGAAGAAGACCCCGCTCCGACAAACCGAAGTCAAAGGGGAAGAAGAAGATGAAGAAACCGTAAGACGGGTTGTGCAGGATTTTTGATGTGGAGAAACAAAGACTCGACGTATGTTTCTCCCAATGTAATACTAAGACTTGTACGCGCTGTAGGTGAAAGAAAAGAACTTCGTGTCCCAATCACCCTCCACTCGCGTACTCGTTTGAAATCCGTCGACACCACCGCTGTTATCGATTCTGGAGCAGCAGGAACATTCATCTCAGAAGAGTTTGTGAAACTCCATCAAATCACACGACGAAAACTCAAAGAACCATTTCGAGTTACTACGGCAGATGGGACCTCATCAAAGGAGGACCAATCACACACTACTGTCTTCTAGTGGTCAAAATTGATGATCGAACCATGTATGGAAAATTCAACATCACCAAACTAGGAAGAAGAGATCAAATCTCCTTGGAATTCCATGGTTACGAGCAATGAACCCAATTATAGATTGGGCTGCTGAAACACTTGTCCTTTCACGGACAGAGAAATCAGATGAATCGAAATCGATATAGATGAAGACGAAGAAGAATGGGTTGCCCACGACTTTCAATCACCATACCAGATGGCAACATTCCCGTCTTCCGAAACCATTCATCGCTTCTCCTATTGATGTTCTGAAGAACCAGAACCAGAAGTACGAATGCCACGTACTACAGAACCCACTCCACGTGTACAACTGCCCGAGCAGTATCACCGATTCCCCGCGCAGAAAAGCGCAAGAATGAATCCGAACCCGAGCATCGGGTCGGACAAGAACCTATTGAGCAACGGCCAATAGAAGAACAGAAACAGGAAAGAGAAAACCGGAAGAAGAACTCCCAGGGCGAAGCACCAACGTACCGAAATTATCCAAGTTCTTCGTTCCCCGAAAACCCTTTCAGCTTCAATTGAAGAAATCCCGATAAAGAAGAACCCGTGCCCTCGTTGATCCCAACGAGGATGATGACCAATTCGATACCATGAACGACGTCTGGCATGCGCCAGAAGTACGTGAAATTTCCTCTTACGAACTAGGAGATGGAGAATTTCTTGTGGAATAGATACCGATGGAGTTAGCATGAGGATCATAGAAGAAGTATCCATGGATACACCCTTGACACGTGATGGAACTTCTCAACTCGAACAATCCTCCAACTACTCCACAATTCCCCTCCCCTCCGAAATACAGTAACAAAGCTCAGGAATTCGCCACGGAAAGAAGGAAAAGAAAAAGAAATCTTCGAAGAATTGGTCCCGGATATTTGCACGACTTCGCAGACGTCTTTGCTAAAGACGGACTGAACAAACTACCCCCCGAACGCCCTGGTATCGATCATCGGATCGACACCAAACCCGGTTTTATCCCTCGCACGTCTAAGGTCTACCCGCTATCGGAAAAAGAACGCGCTGCTGTCAAAACGTTTATCGATGAAAACGTTGCGAAAGGCTTTATCTCGGAATCGAAGTCACCTCAAGCTAGTGGCTTCTTCTTTGTGGGAAAGAAGAGCGGAGAACTGCGTCCCTGTCAAGATTATCGCTACATCAATGATTGGACAGTCAAGAACGCATACCCGCTCCCACTCCCTATTTCCCTTGTCGCACGCTTCATAACGCACAGTTCTTTACGAAAATGGATATCCGGTCCGGTTATAACAACATTCGCATCCATCCTGATGACAGGTGGAAAGCTGCTTTTACCACGGAATTGGCCTCTTTGAACCGAACGTCATGTTCTTCGGCCTCTGCAATTCCCCAGCAACTTTTCAAGCATACATGAATCGCACCTTTCAACAAGAAATCAATGAAGGATGGATGGTTATCTATATGGACGATATCCTGATTTTCTCTACGACAATGGCAGAACACCGTGAACGGACTAGACGAGTTTTGATGAAAATACGAAAAGAACACCTGTTCTTGAAACCGGAGAAATGCACCTTCGATGCAGAAGAAGTGGAATACCTCGGAATGATAATTCGCCCCAGACAAGTTGCTATGGACACCGCCAAGACCAAGGGAATCTCCGAATGGCCAATCCCGAAATCTGTAAAAGATGTTCGGTCATTCCTGGTTTTTGCAACTTCTACCGCACGTTCATTTCCCACTATTCTGACATCGCCAGACCCCTTATCGATTTGACAAAGAAAGATAAGGCCTTTGAATGGTCAACCGAATGTATGGACACCTTCGAAGAATTGAAACGACGCTTCACTTCCCAACCGGTACTCCGTAACCCTGATCCTTCCCGACAATTTGCCATTGCTACCGATGCTTCGCTCGTAGCAACTGGCGGAGTTCTCTGCAGACTGATGAGAATGGTGTTTATCACCCATGTGCATACCTCTCACAGTCTTTGAACCCCGCAGAACGCAATTACCAGATCTTTGATCGGGAACTCCTTGCCGTGATCCGGGCATTGAACGAATGGCGTCATTATCTCGAAGGAAACCCACACCCGTCCTGGTATTCACCGACCACAAGAACCTTCTGTACTTTAGAAGTGCACAGAAGCTCACCCGTCGCCAAGCACGTTGGCAATTGATTTTGTCTATTTACGACATCGAACTGCATCACGTTGCAGGTACTAAATTAGCAGTACCTGATGCACTATCCCGCCGGCCTGATTATGACTCTGGCAAAGACGATAACGAGGACCAGACCCTCCTCCCTGACGCTCTATTCGTTCGTCTTATTGACACCGACTTGAAGGATGTGCTGTCATCCTCTGACCCCCTCGACGACCCTGTTTTCAAGACAGCATCTGATGCCCTTGATGGCGTGTGCCTTCCCCCTATGAAATCGGCACTTTCTGACTGGAAGATTGAGGAGAACGTCCTCTATTTTAAGAATCGCGCCTATATTCCACCGGCGCATCGCTCCGATATCCTGAAAACGTATCATGATCATCCTACCGCGGGACACCCCGGTAGATTCAAAACTGAAGAACTCATAAACGAGAAGCCTGGTGGCCTGCAATGGGCTCTTATATTCGGAAATACGTTGAGGGTTGCGCCCTTTGTCAGCAAATGAAAGCGGATACTCATCCTGTTCGCCCCCGCTCACACCTATTCCCTCATCAGCTGTTCGCCCGTTCTCCCAGGTCTCCGTCGATCTTATCACTGACCTCCCCTGTCCTGGAGGCTTTGACAGTATCATGGTCGTGGTAGACCATGGCCTTATGAAGGGGGTAATTATTATCCCTTGCTTGAAAACCATCACTTCGAAGGCGTTGCTAAACTATTCCTGAAACACGTTTACCGCGATTTGGACTCCATGACAAAGTTATATCGGATCGAGGACCGCAATTCCTATCTCGCTTCTCAAAGGAACTTGCCCGACTTCTCGACTACGTCATCGCTCCCATCCACGGCTTATCACCCACAGACTGATGGCCAAACTGAAAGGCTAAATCAAGAACTTGAAACATACCTCCGCATCTATTGCCGTAACAACCCCGAAGATTGGGTAGAACACTACCAATCGCCGAATTGTCCACAACCACCGAAAACACGATGCAAGGAATGCATCACCCTTCTATTTGATGATGGGATACGAACCACGTGCCATTCCCCACCTTATCCCAGATTCATCCGTCCCCGCAGCAGAAGATCGAGTACGATCTCTGCAGAAGATAAGAGAAGAAGCAATCGCCTGTCACAACATTGCCATGCAGACGATGGCTGAACGATCCCGAGGGGATAAGTACATTCCATGGAAGATCGGAGATAAGGTTTGGCTATCTGCCGCCAATCTCAGACTCAAACTCCCATCAAGGAAACTTGCGCCAAAGCGATACGGACCTTTCCCGATCGTCGACGTCTTATCTCCTATCACGTTCACACTCAAACTCCCTCCGCAGTGGAAGATCCATCCCACGTTCCATGCTTCTGTCTTATCATCCTATAGCGAAACCGACGTGCACGGTCCGAACTTCCCCGAACCACCACCTGACATCATCGAAGAAGAAGAAGAATATGAAGTTGAAGCAATCCTTTCTCATAAAGGAACCGGCACCCGCCGACGCTATCTCGTGTCTTGGAAAGGATACTCATCGGGAGATAACGAATGGCTCCCAGAGAAGAACTTGAAGAACTCCGCTCGAATCTTGAATGCTTATAAGAAGCAACATTCCCTTTAAGCACCCTCAGTCAATCAACTCGCACTAGCACTTGATCAACTATCGAAATGTCTTTCCCCACTGCCTACATCACCCCCGTCGCCATCGCCACCAATGACTCCGACTCTGAAGCAGAAAACTATGGAAATCTCACCACGGAAATTGACAACACCTCCTATATTGAAGCCGCCATTCTCTGCGAGGGACATGCCCTTGAAATCGAAAGAATTCTTACTGAACGAGGCGCTTTCCCCGCTCCAATATCATCCGCACCGCAGCGCTCATCGAAGTCACCGCTAGAGATATTACCGAAGCCACGTACCGACACCGCTTCTTACATCTTCAAAAACGCATTCGTGCTTACGCTATGTTGCTGTTTCCCAATTCTTTTAAAGATGATGTTGAAGAAGCTATTCATATCATTGCCGAACGTCGAGCAGGCGTTGCTCAACCTCCCTCTCCGCAGGAAGATACGCCACTTCCTATTCCAGCACCCTCATCTTCGTGTGTTTATTCTAGTCTTGACGCCTTTACTGGCCTATACACTGCTGTCCAAGAGATCGGACAACTCACTAATAAAGTTGTCGAAACCATTCAACAGTCAGTCGTTGAAACCAGAGCGGCAAGAAACCTAGTGGAGGAAGCCATCACTAATTTACAACAGACGCAAGCAGACCTTGCATCCCCTCGAACCCCATCTCCTATCGAACAGCCAACTTCGCCACCTCCCGTTACGACCTCTCTTGACTGTCCCGATTGGCTGTATGAACCCTGCACAAAGGAGCAGTGTGAGGCAGCTAAACTATTAGGTATCCCTGCCACTGAGCTGGTAACACTCAGCCCTCGACTTCGCGACCTTCATATCCATCCACCTATGTCTATCCCATCGTCATTCGGTCCTATGGATCCCGTTTCACCAGTCCTAGTAAAAGATTTCGGCATCACTTCTCCCTCGTCTTCCACTGAACTTCTTGCAGCTGCTGAACGAGCAGTCACCCGGACCTCCCTACGTCAGCATACACGTTGTCCCCTGCTCAACAGGCGCAACTTAAGAAAGCTAACACCCTTGCCTTAAAACGTATGAAGAAGAATAAGGGAAAGAAGCGCGCCAGATCCACTAGCCCCACGCCTATCATTTCCCCGTCTCCTTTGCGTAAAACCTATTCCAACCCTGACGAGAACATGAAATGCCGCATCTGTGGATTGCTAGGACATCGTCAGAAGAATTGCGCGGAATATCAGTGCAAGGTTTGCAGATATTGGTCACCCACTCATCTATCCCTTTACTGTCCTCATTGAGTCGGGCCCCCTCCCTTCGAGTTAACCTGGAAGGATGAAGGATTCTATGACGCACTTCATACCTGGGAGAAACAGCTTGACGATGAACGTATTCAGAGAGAAAAGAAGAGGGATTCTAAACGACGCGCTGGTCTTGAAGAAGCCAAGTATATGATGAGTGGGTCGTTTGCTGATGAAGACTACGAGTTCAGCGATGACCCCATTTACTATGCGAATCAAGATGAGTAAAGCCGGTGACTTTACGTGTAAAAAGGGGGTAATGTTACAATCGTACATGCCCCTATTCATTTTCTTACTTCATTTACCCTGTATATTACGTAACATGATTCCGACTCATATGCTCAACGCATCTGTACTATAGTTGCCTTCCTTCTTTGGATACACACTTACATTCTCACGTCTCTACTGGTCTGTGCGCACATATTGGCCTATTTAAGCACAGTGTACTTGTAGTAGATTCACTACTTTAATCTTACTGGGTTTTACCTGGAATCCCCTTCGCTTAGGTCTCCAACCTAAGTCGTCTTGAATCGTCTCTAAGTCTAAGCACTCCTTAGCCTTAGTCTCTATTCTCGCGGATACCTCTTAGACTTGTCTTTGAGGCTGAACCCTTGATCGTACTTGGAACGCGTTCCTTGTACTTTCACCTTGTCCTCTTCTGGACATTGTAAGAACTCCCAGCAGACCGCCTGTGTCTTTTCACTGTCGCTGGTGACGCCATCCCAGTTCGTAACATAGTCTGCTTCACTTGCAAAGCAAGAGCATTCGACCCTAAAGGGAATGCTAAGTTAATATAGTCCAATAATGCCCAACCTGTGGTGCGAGAATGCCGTCGGAGGTAGTGAGATGCTAGCGGTGACCTCCGGTCCGTGGGAAACTAGCGGTAATACTAGCGGTAAGCGCGGGAAAGCGGTAGACAAGCGGTAGCGAAAGTGGTAAAACTGCAGTAGTGCGTGCAGTAAAACTGCGGTAAGGCGTGGGAAACTGGCGGTAAAACAAGCGGTGAAACATAGCGATGAAGCGTGGGAAAGCATAGCACAAGTGGTGAAGCATGGGAAAGCGGTAAAGAGCGGTGGTGCATGCAGCAGTAAAACAATTCTTAAGAGACAGTAACTTTGGCGAAAGACTTCATTCCATTAGAGACAGTAGTGGTGACAGTTCCTAAGTACCATGTGTACCATCGAGGGAAAAGTAAAAGTACCGGAATGTGCGAAGAGTCCTTTTTAACATGTAGCGTGAACAGCCAGAACACATAGTGAGAACGGTAGCAAAATAAAGATGTACTCTGTGATTTTTAGTGAAGAGGCATGCAGCGAGCAAGTGGTGTCACAGAAGGTAAGGTAAGTCTTGCCGTAGCTTTAGTAATGGCGGAAACAAATATGCTACACACCAATGGATCTAGACAGACAGGAGGACATCAGTAGTGAGATTTGATAAGGGGCAAGGATCCACGGAGCAAAAATGGTACTGGCAAAGTGAAAAGGGGTAATGCTCGCTATAGGGGATTTCTTGGTAGCTGCTGTAGACAGTAACGAGACACTTGTGTAAAATGGCACTTTCATTGTCAGTGTGACTTTGTTTGCTACAGTGCATTGTCAGAGTCTTGAACTCTGCAATGTAGTCCGTAAGAGTGCCAGTGTGTTTGACCTTGGCGATCTTTGCCATAGCGTCAACCTTCTCATTGTGGGGGTTGAAGGCGCTCTTGAAGTCCTTCTGGAAGTCTTCCCATTTGCTGAACTGGGGAGGGTTGGTCTCATAGGCTTTGGCATAGGCATTGAGCACCCAAGTACGAGCAGTGCCTTCTGTCATATAGGACAGGGCAATGCAGACCCAGTGTTCGTCAGTGGGGTAAAGCATTCTGTTCAACCCAAGGTAGGTCATCATGGTGTATAACCAACCCAAGGTAGGTCATCACGGTGTATAACCAATGCATGGCGTCGGTTGGGTCACCATTGAACTTAGAGGGCATTCCTGCCTTAAGTTTGGGTCCAATCGCTTTAGCGACGGGAGCCGTTGTTGCTGTGGAGCCAGACATGATGTTGTTCTGGGTTCAGGGAGCATGGTCATGAGCTGTCTTGCTTCAGCAGTGGGGGTAGGAAGGCGATGTTGGTGCATGCATTCCTCAAGGGGCTAAATTCAGCGTCCTCTTGTCAGGGTTCAGGGTTCAGGGTCGAGTGTCCTATCTCAGCTAGCTGGGCAGCATAGCAAGTAAAAGGTAACTTGAATCTTTTGTTAGCGACCTAGCCAGACACTAAGGAACTTGAGTGGTGTCTGCGACGGGCGCTCTATCAAGAGTGGCAGCCCGTGCGTATTGGTCTTCTAATGCGGAGTGCACTAGTTGCATCAGTCGGAGGTGGGCGCTATGCGCTGTCTCACGACCTACATCACTGAGATGAGCTTCTATAAAGTTCGAATAGTGACAATAAGCTTATGAAAAGCTTATCGAAGGAAGTTCAGGGTCGAAGATCAAGTAGATTCAAGTTAAAGAAGTACAAAGGCTATCTGTGCATATTTATACATAAGATTGAAGCAGAGCACGAATATGTAAGTATTGCTAGATTAAGTATGAAGTCAGATAGCCAATAGGAAGACACATGCTCACTGATGAGTCAGAGGCATATGAACCAATGAATGCACACATGTGCAAAATGGAGTCATAGGTGCGGAGCTGAAGGTATAAAAGGTACGAGCCAATGAGGTGACGCATGAGTCATAGGTAGATGCAAAGGAAAAGATAAAAGGAAATATGACACCAGACATAGTCCTTGAGCCAGAGGGCTGTTTGTGTGAACCAGGGGATAGTGCATGTTGAAGCGCAGGGGAAGGCGTCAAATGCGACAGAGGTGTTTGAGATGTAAGAAGTGCGGGGAGCATGAAGAGCATACATGAGTGTGAGGGGTACTGGAAGAGTGCACATTTAGTGACGATGGAGGAGGCGAGCATAGGTGAGGTAGGGAGTGACGATGGCAAGCCAGATGAGATAGTGGAGGATGATGATGGAGGCCTCGTCAGGACGAGAGTAGATGGCGATGCATAGGAGGAAAAATGATAGTAGGGGCGCAAGAAGGTGTTCTTGTAACAATCTGCATTCATACTGCCGTAGCGCTATGCAGGCATGTAAGGGTCTGCTGTACTGTGGAACAATAGTTGGTGGACAACTAGTGGTGGTAGGGGCGCTTTGTCATCTGCTGCAAGAGTGTATGCCGGTAGCCAATAATAATCCTTCTAGCTGCGGTAAGGCTAGGAACACAGTATGGCCTGGTAAGACCATTGTCTTTGTGCAGTAACGCAGCAGTTGACACACAGCGGTAGGCATGTGCGGTCTGCAAGTTCAGCTGAATAGCTCCTGTGGTGAACGTTTCTTTAGATGTCAGCGGTAAACGTTGCTTCTGCAGTAGGCATCGGTGCTTCTACTATACTATACCTTTCCAGTGATACTTCCATAACTTCTTCACTATCAGTGCTAGCATTCTGTGGTACTTTGTCTTGAGAGCACTCAGGCTCTGTGACCATCAGGAGTTCTGCCAGTAAAATGTCAGTGCTAACCAAGTCAAATGCCGTTTCATCTGTTTCTTCTAGCGAGCAGTATGCGTCACTGTCTGTATAAATGGTGCAAAACTGTTAAGACCATACTCAAAGGGTGAAGGATCCGAAGGGCTTTGGCCTCAGTTCATGCACTGTGCCCCTTTCCCGAGTAATGCCCCTTATTTCAGGGAGTAGGTATACGTCTGAAGATCTGGAAGGAGTTGTGTGGTGGATCTGAACTTCCGAAGGTTATCTGGAGCATAGGGATGGAATGAGGATTATGGCTAGCTTCAGAACGAGTTCCTAACTAGAAACTGACAGAGGTAGACTATCCGAAGATATAGTTGGAGATATAGACTTTAAAGGAATCAATCCCAAGTCTCGGAAGATGACTAGAGCAGAAAGTGACTCAAGTCCAAAGGAAGCAGAATGAGCAGAATCTAAGATGATATTTTAACTAAGGTTCTATGGAGATCTACAAGTGATTTATATACTGTAAGTATCTAATACGGATAATCAACAAGTCCGGGACCGAGGGCTATGTACAAAGTGTAATGGAAGTCTATTAGTTAATGCACAGCAGATCAGTAAGCATGAATCGGAAATGAAACACAGGTAACAGATCAGTGACACAGGACGGAAGTATACACAGCCGGAATATCGGAAACAGGAGGAATGACGAAAGGAGATAGAAGCAGATATACACAAGGGAGTTAGAGTGCAAGAAGTGGGCACATTTGGATGGGTGATCCAGACAGGATCTGTGGACCGGACGGAAATAGAATCGATTGGATCTGATCAGATATGGTCGGATCTGGGATCAGAAGTATGGTATATGACAAAAATGCAGTTTCATCAGTATAGCATGGTTCATTCAGGGACTAACTTTGATTGAGCACTTGGACTGGCAAGGGTGCCATATCCTCGTGCAGTAGTGCTGTGGGTAGCGTAGCGGTGTCTGTACTTGGTGCCATTAACAATAGCTGAACCGCTGGTAGTGCGGTGTAAAGATACAACCTAACCGGGGCTGTAGATAAACTACCTCCTAAGTTAGTATGTGTGGTCTTGCACTCCATCTAGTCTGCTTCACTTGCAAAGCAAGAGTGTTCGACCCTAAAGGGGGATGCCTGTGAGTATAGTCGAGTCCAAGTCAAACCAGTGAGTGAAAGTAGCGCCATAGTCAGTGGTAAGTTGCTGTGGTCAGCGATGATGCTGCCGGAACTAGTGTCATATGTAGCGGTGCTACCATGGTTGAGAAACACTTGAAAATGTAGCATCAAGTGAGTGATATCAAGCAGTAAAGTCAGCAGTAGCGGTAAGGTTGCGAGCGGTGCAAGGAAACAGCACAGAAGGCCGCGTTACTTTCGAGCCCCTTCAGTGACAAACTCCGTACTATACGGGTCACCCGACCAACATAATATCCCGTCAAAGACGGGCCAGCGGATGGTGGGCCGAGGTTATGTATATCCTCGATGTTGACGGATGGGCCGGGGGGAAAATTATTTCCGATGGAGACGGGTGGGCCGGGAGACTTGTATTTGTGGGAGAGACGGGTGGGCCGAGGGAAACATGATTTCTGATGTTGACGGATGGGCCAGGGGGATATCATCCCCGACAGAGATGGGTGGGCCCATCTGGGTAGTATGTAGAGTAGGATATTATAGACAGCTGGGCTGAAGAGAGATGCAAGGCAAATATTATTGCATAGACGGGTGGGCCGAGGTAAGAGAATATTACATATACGGGTGGGCCGAGGGGAGAGAATATTACATATACGGGTAGGCTGACGTGGGGTGTATTACATAGATGGGTGGGCCGAGGGTGCAGTAAAATATTTATTGCATAGACGGGTGGGCCGACGTGGGGGAATTTTACATAGATGGGTGGGCCGAGGTAAAATATATTACATATACAGGTGGGCCTAGATATGTATCATAAAGACGTACAGCTGATGTAGCCACCAGAGAATCAAACACATAGGATACATGCACCCTATGAGTGCATATACCTACCATCAACCACCAAAATCTAAATCCTGAAGCACGAAAACCTGAATTCATCATGTCTGACATTCATCGATAATTGAGGTGCCGGGTGCCGGGTGCCAAGTCCCGAATCCAGGAACTCGAAACTGGAGATTCAAACTAGAGATTTCCTGAATTCCGGATACCCGGACACCTGAAACACAACACACAAGGTGAAAGATTTAAAGTCCATGTGTGGAGTCATCTAGTGCCGAGTGCCGGGTGCGGGTGCAGAGTACCGAAACTAGAAACTAGAAACTCGAGATTCGAGACAAAACAGACATCTACCAAAAATGTGTGGATCAAAGTTTTGTTGTTGCCTGACATGTGTCTGAGTCCCGAGGACCGGACCCCGAAATTGTAGACTACCAGATTTCGGGATTCGGGGTTCGGCACTCGAGATTCAAGATTTGAGATGAAAAAGATATCTACCAAAAATGTGTGGATCAAAGTCATTTTATTGCCTAACATTGTTTTTGGTCTCAAGTGCAAAAGCCCAAGTACCGAACTGCGAACCCCTAAATAGTAGACTACCAGATTTCGGAGTTCGGAGTTCGGCACTTAGAATGTGTGGATCAATAGGTGTCTATTGCCTCACATTGTTCTGAGTCCCGAGTCCCGAGTCCCGAGTGCTGGGTGCCGGGGTTCAGGGTTCAGCACTGACAATATGTTGATCAAGATCTTTCACATTATGAGTACCAAGTCCCAAGTCCCGAGTGCCGGGTGCCGGAGTTCGGGGTTTGGCACATAAAATATGTGGATTGAGGTCTTTCACATTGTTTTGACTGCCGAACCCCGAGCTCCGGCACTCGGGGTTCGGCACTCAACATGTGTAAATCAATATCATGGTATTGCCTCACATTGTGCTAACTCCCAGGTGCCGGAGCTCGGGGTTCGGCACTCAACATGTGTAAATCAATATCTTTGTATTGCCTCACATAGTTGTAACTCGCAGGTGGCGGGGTTTGGGGTTTGGTGTTAAAATATGTGGATCGATATCATTCACATTGTTATGAGTACCAAGTCCCGAGTCCCGATTGCCGGGTGCCGGAGTTCGGGGTTCGGCACATAAAATATGTGGATTGAGGTCTTTCACATTGTTTTGAGTGCCGAACCCCGAGCTCCGGCACCCAGGAGTTAGCACAATGTGAGGCAATACCATGATATTGATTTACACATGTTGAGTGCCGAACCCCGAGCTCCGGCACCCGGGAATTAGCACAATGTGAGGCAATACCATGATATTGATTTACACATGTTGAGTGCCGAACCCCGAGTGCCGGAGCTCAGGGTTCGGCAGTCAAAACAATGTGAAAGACCTCAATCCACATATTTTATGTGCTGAACCCCGAACTCCAGCACTCAGGACTCGGGACTTCCAAGCTCCGGCACCCGGGAGTTAGCACAATGTGAGGCAATACCATGATATTGATTTACACAAGTTGAGTGCTGATCCCCGAGTGCCGGGTGCCGGAGCTCGGGGTTCGGCACTCAACATGTGTAAATCAATATTATGGTATTGCCTCACATTGTGCTAACTCCCGGGTGCCGGAGCTCGGAAGTCCTGAGTCCCGAGTGCCGGAGTTCGGGGTTCGGCACATAAAATATGTGGATCGAGGTCTTTCACATTGTTTTGACTGCCAAACCCCGAGCGCCGGCACTCGGGACTTCCGAGCTCCGGCACCTGGGAGTTAGCACAATGTGAGGCAATACCATAATATTGATTTACACATGTTGAGTGCCGAACCCCGAGTGCCGGAGCTCGGGGTTCGGCAGTCAAAACAATGTGAAAGACCTCAATCCACATATTTTATGTGCCGAACCCCGAACTCCGGCACTCGGGACTCAGCACTCGGGGATCGGCACTCAACTTGTGTAAATCAATATCATGGTATTGCCTCACATTGTGCTAACTCCCGGGTGCTGGAGCTTGGAAGTCCCGAGTGCCGGAGTTCGGGGTTCGGCACATAAAATATGTGGATCGAGGTCTTTCACATTGTTTTGACTGCCGAACCCCGAGCTCCGGCACTCGGGGTTCGGCACTCAACATGTGTAAATCAATATTATGGTATTGCCTCACATTGTTTTGACTGCCAAACCCCGAGCTCCGGCACTTGGGGTTCGGCACTCAACATGTGTAAATCAATATCATGGTATTGCCTCACATTGTGCTAACTCCCAGGTGCCGGAGTGCGGGGTTCAGCACTCAACATGTGTAAATCAATATCTTTGTATTGCCTCACATGGTAACCCGGCACTCAGTGATCGTAATTCGGGACTCAACTTTGTATTGCCTCACATGGTTCTAACTCACGGGTGGCGGTGTTCGGGGTTCGGTGTTAAAATATGTGGATCGATATCTGTCTCATTGTTATGAGTATCAAGTCCCGAGTCCCGAGTGTCGGGTGCCGGAGTTCGGGGTTCGGCATTCAACATGTGTACATCAATATCTTTGTATTGACTCACATTGTTCTCACTCCGGGTGCTGGGGTTCGGGGTTGGGTGGTTAAATATGTGGATCAATATCTTTCACATGGTTATGAGTCCCGAGTCCAGATTCCCAACTGCCAGGTGCCGAAGTTCGGGGTTCAGCACTCCACACATGTAAATCAATATCTTTGTATTGCCTCACATATTTCTAACTCCCGGGTGCCGGGGTTTGGGGTTCGGTGATAGAATATGTGCATCGACATCTTTCACATTGTTATAAGTTCCAAGGCCTGAGTCCCGAGTGCCGGGTGCCGGAGTTCAGGGTTTGGCACTCAACATGTGTAAATCAACATCTGTGTTTTGCCTCACATTGTTCTAACTCCCGGGTGCTGGAGTTCAGGGTTCAGCACATAAAATATGTGGATCGATATCTTTCACATTGTTATGAGTCCCGAATCCTGATCCCCGAGTGCCGGGTGCCGGAGTTTGGGGTTCGGCACTCAACATGTGTAAATCAATATCTTTGGATTGCCTCACATTGTTCTAACTCCCAGGTGCTGGGGTTCGGGGTTCGGTGTTAAAATATGTGGATCAATATCTCTCACATTGTTATGAGGGCTGAGTCCCGATTCCCGACTGCCGGGTGCCGGAGTTCAGGGTTTGGTGTCTAAATATGTGCATTGATATCTTTCACATTGTTATGAGTCCCAAGGCCCGAGTCCTGAGTGCCGGGTGCCAGAGTTCGGGGTTCGGCACTCAATATGTGTGAATCAATATCTCTGTATTGCCTCACATTGTTCTAAGTCCCGGGTGCCAGGGGTTGGGGTTCAGCACTTAAAATATGTAGATCAATATTTTTCACATGGTGATGAGTCCCGAGTCCCGGGTGCCGGGGTTTGGGGTTTGGCACTTAAGATGTATGGATTGATATGTTTCACATTGTTACCCGGCACCCGGCACAAGGTGACTCAACAGATAGGTTTTAAATTCTTTACATTTTGTGTCGAGTCCTGAGTGCCAGGTGCCGGGGTTCAGGGTTTGGCACTCAAAATGTGTGAATCAATGTGAGGCAATAAAAAGACTTTGACCCACACATTTTTAGTGCTGAACCCCGAACTCTGACATCTGGTAGTCCACAATTTCGAGGTTTGGCACTCGTGATTCTGCACTCGGGACTCAGAAAAATGTGAGACAATAAAAGGAATTTGATCCACACATTTAAAACTTGAAACTCACAAAATGTATATCATGTAAATTTTCTATTTCCTTACACAGTTCACCAATTGTCAAGTAACAAGACCTGAGACCCAAATCCTGAATTCCTGGCAATGTATGAAGTGCTGAGTGCTGAGTGCTGAGTGCTGAGTGCCGAAGCCCGAGACCCAAAACTTGAAATTTCAAAACTCGCAAACATCTGTATCATGTACAATTTCTATTTCCTTACACAGTTCACCGAGTGTTGAGTACCAAGACCTGAGACCCAAATCCCAAATTTAGGGTTGGCAGGCTAGCTGTGGAGGTCCAGAGGTCCAGAAATATGGAGATCAGGGCCAGAGATCATAGTGGAGATGGGGTGTGAAATATGGTATGTGACAGAAACTCGCAAAAATGTATATCATGTAAAATTAGTATTCCCTAGGCCAGACCTTTGACCCTTTGTTATATTATACTTTCCAAACTTTGTCCGAACTCCAGTCTTTATCTCTGTTCACCTCCAGCTCTACCTTTGGTAGTCTTCCTCTGTTTGTTTCTACTCCGGACTTCATCCGTAGTAGCCTGTACCTTCCTTACATAATCTCCGGACCTACTCCTCCATAGTAGGGCAATACTTCCCCCCAAATCCACACAGCTCCGCTCCTCTGTTTCTCCACTCCTCCACTCCTCCATTTCTGTGTTCCTCCACTCCTCATCCTCCGGACCTCCTATCTCCGGACCTCTTGTCCTGTCCTATCCTATCCTTGACCTCCTGTGGATCATATTTCCCCCTGGAGCCTTGCTCCAATCCTGCCCTAGACTTCATCCAGTGGTCTTCCCTTCACCCATTCTACTTGGGACTTGTCCCAGTAGTCTTACCTCTATCTCCGCCTACCTGCGGCATAGTTTTCTACACTTCTCCAGAAGTTTATTGGCGCTCTATGGAGCAATCCAGCCCAAGAGTTCCTCCAAGGTTCTCCCTCGGACTTCACAAGAACTCCTCTTTGGACTTCATATGAAATTAGGGGCATGTACTCAGGCAAGGGGCACAGCCCACAAGCTGAGGCCAAGCCCCCATGAATTAGTATGACCCTCCAGTACGACCCCATGCAAAGCTGGAACTTCTGAATTGCCTCTGGTTTTGCATGGCCATAACAGTTTTGAGTTTCGGCACTCAGCACTCAGTGATTCAATAATTTGCTTCTGGCAGAGGTAACATTCATTGAAAAAAATTGTATATACATCAATTACTATGAAATTATGCCAACCTCCTCACAAGACCCTTTAACCTTCACCTCAACATCCAAGAACAAAAACATAGAAAGTCGCATTTCTCACACTTTTGATGTTTTCAGTATCTTACTCTTGCATAAATAATACAGCCTCTTCATATATCATTATAATACCATATATACTTGCTTTGTATGACAAGGATCAGCTTAAAATAGGCCGGAGTTTTGAACTAGTGTGAATGCTTACTATTTCTACTGATAAGGAGCCCATACTTTCAAAACATCAAAGTTTATTAATCAGACACCTGGAGTAGATTTAAAATACATTCACTATGATATATCTAAATTTATAAAACCATCCAACAAGAATTGAGTGCTGATGGAGTGAAATAGATAAGAAATTGACTGTGGGAAAGTTCAAAGTCCCAAAATATCGAAAATGGTCAGTTGGGCAGTTGTAGGACTTTGACGCTGGGTCAACTGAGATATACACCACATCCCTTCCACCACCCTCCAACCTCAGGGCAATATGCAGTATAGGTTCCTTTAGTAGTCTAACATGTATCTTACATATTTTGAATGAAATATTTAAACTGTACCATATATAAATGTGACTTTGTGTAAAAAGATGTCAATTGTCACTTTTCACACATATGTCATTTTACTTATCATTCAGTCAGTCCTTCATGGATCTTTCTAAAACTTCAAATACATCATTAGGGACATATATGAGAGGTAAATCACGCATCAGATCACTTATCACAAGCTTGATTATTATGTAGGCTTCTTATCAGTAGAAATATCCCCTGTACATGACATATCAGATTTGTGGCCTATATACAACTGATCCTTTGCATATGACACATGTGGGAGTGTACTACTGTTGATGTCTGAGCAGGACTGGCCATTTATGCAATGATAAGACATTGAAAAACTTTAAAAATGATTGAGGAGCAACAGGAGGGCATCCATGATAAGATGGTCGAGATTGAACTGGATGTTGAGGTGAAGGTTAAAGGGTCTTGTGAGGAGGTGGACATAATTGCATAGTGATAGATGTATATACAATTTTTTTCAATGAATGTTACCTCTGCCAGAAGCAAATTATTGAATCACTGAGTACCGAGTCCTGAGTGCTGAGTGCCAAAACTAGAAACCCAAAACTCGAAACTCACAAAGTGTGAACTACCGAGACCCGGGACCCAAAACCCTGGCATACAGTTTCAAGTTTCAAGTTTCAAGTTTCAAATTTTGGGGTTCAGGGTTTAGGGTTCGGGTTCCGGCATGAGGCACTTGTTACATTGCCAGGAATTCAGGATTTTGGTGAACTGTGCAAGGAAATAGAAAATTTACATGATACAGATTTTTGCAAGTTTCAATTTTGAAGTTTGAAGTTTCGGAGTTCGGGGGTTGTGTTCCGGCACTCGGCACTTGTTACACTGCCAGGAATTTGGGATTCGTGTCCTGGGTCTTAGTACTTGACACTTGGGTGAACTGTGCAAGGAAATAGAAAATTTGAATGATACAGATTTTTGCAAGTTTCAATTTTGAAGTTTGAAGTTTGAAGTTTCGGGGTTCAGGGTTTGGCTACCGGCACTCGGCACTTGTTACATTGCCAGGAATTTGCAATTCAGGTCCTGGGTCTTGTTACTTGACACTCAGTGAACTGTGTAAGGAAATAGAAAATTTACATGATACAGATTTTTGCAAGTTTCAATTTTGAAGTGTGAAGTTTGAAGTTTGGGGTTCAGGGGTCGGGTTCTGGCACTCGGCACTTGTTACATTGCCAGGGATTCGGGATTCGGGTCCCGGGTCTTGGTACTTGACACTCAGTGAACTGTGCAAGGAAATAGAAAATTTAAATGATACAGATTTTTGCAAGTTTCAATTTTGAAGTTTGAAGTGTGAAGTTTCGGGGTTCGGGGGTCAGGTTCCGGCACTCGGCACTTGTTACACTGCCAGGAATTCGGGATTCGGGTCCCGGGTCTTGGTACTTGACACTCAGTGAACTGTGCAAGGAAATAGAAAATTTAAATGATACAGATTTTTGCAAGTTTCAATTTGATTTTGAAGTTTGAAGTGTGAGGTTTGGGGTTCGGGGGTCAGGTTCCGGCACTCGGCACTTGTTACACTGCCAGGAATTTGGTATTCATGTCCCGGGTCTTGGTACTTGACACTCGGTGAACTGTGCAAGGAAATAGAAAATTTGAATGATACAGATTTTTGCAAGTTTCAAGTTTCAATTTTGAAGTTTGAAGTTTGAAGTTTCGGGGTTCGGGGGTCAGGTTCCGGCACTCGGCACTTGTTACACTGCCAGGAATTCGGGATTCGGGTCCCGGGTCTTGATACTTGACACTCGGTGAACTGTGGAAGGAAATAGAAAATTTACATGATACAGATTTTTGCAAGTTTCAATTTTGAAGTTTGAAGTTTGAAGTTTCGGGTTCGGGGGTCGGGTTCCGGCACTCAGCACTTGTTACACTGCCAGGAATTCGGGAATCGGGTCCCGGGTCTTGGTACTTGACACTGGTGAACTGTGGAAGGAAATAGAAAATTTACATGATACAGCTTTTTGCAAGTTTCAATTTTGAAGTTTGAAGTTTAAAGTTTGAAGTTTGAAGTTTCGGAGTTCGGGGGTCGGGTTCCAGCACTCGGCACTTGTTACACTGCCAGGAATTCGGGATTCGGGTCCCGGGTCTTGGTACTTGACACTCAGTGAACTGTGCAAGGAAATAGAAAATTTAAATGATACAGATTTTTGCAAGTTTCAATTTTGATTTTGAAGTTTGAAGTGTGAAGTTTCGGGGTTCAAGGGTCAGGTTCCGGCACTTGGCACTTGTTACACTGCCAGGAATTCGGGATTCGGGTCCCGGGTCTTGGTACTTGACACTCGGTGAACTTTGCAAGGAATAGACATTTTACATGATACAGAATTTTGCAAGTTTCAATTTTGAAGTTTGAAGTGTGAAGTTTTGGGGTTCGGGGCTCAGGTGCCGGCACTCGGCACTTGTTATATAGCCAGGAATTCAGGATTTGGGTCCCGGGTCTTGGTACTTGACACTCGGTGAACTGTGTAAGGAAATAGACATTTTACATGATACACATTTTTGTGAGTTCCAAGTTCCAAGTTTTAAGTTTCGAGGTTCTGGGTTTGGGTTCCGGCACTTGGCACTTGTTACATTGCCAAGGATTCATGATTCGGGTCCTGGGTCTTGGTACTTGACACTCGGTGAACTGTGTGAGGCAATAGGCATTTTACATGATATACATTTTTGCAAGTTTCAAGTTTTGAGTTTTGAGTTTCAGCTTTTTATTGCCTCACATTTTTCTGAGTCCCAAGTGCCAAATCCTGAGTGCCGAACCCCAGTAGTCCACAATTTCGGGGTTCGGCACTTGGGATTCAGCACTCAGGACTCAGACAAATGTCAGGCAATCAAAAGATTTGATTCACACATTTTTGGTAGATATCTTTTTTGTCTCAAATCTGTTACAGCCATGCAAAACCAGAGGCTACTCAGACATTCCAGCTTTGCATGGGGTCTCACTGGAGTGTCATAACTAAATCATAAGGGCTTGGCCTCCGCTCGTGCGCTGTGCCCCTTATACAAGTATGTGCCCCTAATTTTGCATGAAGTCTGAGGGGGAGTTCCAGTGAAGTCCAGAGGGGAACTCCGGAGGAACTCTAGGGCTAGACTGCTCAATAGTGCGCCGACGGACTACTGGAGGATCATGGCAACCACGCAGGAACTATTTCCGGAGGACAGGAAATACAGGTAAGACTACTGGGTTAAGTCCCAAGTAGAATGGAATGGAGGACGGACTGCCAGACAAAGTCCAGGGCAAGATAGGAGGGAAGCTCCAGGGGGACAGATGATCCACAGGATGTCAAGGGTGGGGTAGGATAGGTCCGGAGGTCCGGAGATAGGAGGTCCGGAGATAGGAGGTCCGGAGATAGGAGGTCCGGAGATAGGAGGTCTGGAAAGGGAGGAGTGGAGGAGTGTAGGAGTGGAGGACCAGAGAAGTGAAGCTCCATGGATCCAAGGGGAAGTATTTAGGACATTGATGAGGATCGGAAGTCTCAGATGTCAGAGGAGGGAAAGTCCGGACATAGTGGTGGGTGAGCTGTGCTCAGGGTGGGCTAGGATATGCATAGGGTTAGCAAGCTAGCTGCAGAGGTCTGAAGGTCCAGTCAGATGATATGCAACTACCTCAGCTCCGCCATGTCTACAATTATCATACACATGGGCCCACCCGTCTATATTTTATACCACCCTCGGCCCACCCGTCTGATATAATATACTGTACAACACCCTCGGCCCACCCGTCTAATACAATATTTTATATAACACTCTCGGCCCAACCGTCTAATATGTGTCTGGGCCCACCCGTGTATGTGATAACAAGTACCCTTCACATACCTGTCTACCTGATACACATCTACCTTGGTACACCCATCTACATAATATCTAACTACCTCGGCCCATCCGTCTACCGGATATTCATGTACATCGGCCCACTCATCTACTCTACATATTCCTTGCATGGGCCCACCCGCCGTCATCGGGAATAATATTCCTCCCGGCCCATCCGTCATGAACGAGGATATTTCTACCATGGGCCCATGGTCTGCTGGCCCGTATCATACGGGATATTATGCATGTCCGCTCACTCGTATAATATGGAGATAGTTCACTGTAATATGTGTCTGTTGAGTATGGGAACAAGACACATGAGTTCGAGATACATTACTGCTCTCTCTGGGACTGGGCACTTGATTTATTGCGAGACAGTTGTCTCGCACCTCACTTTATGTTTGATGCTCAATGACTCTCCAAATTTAATGGAAAACAGTTCGTTCGCTTCATCGATGAACCATGGACTGCTGATACCTTCTGGAATGCACAAGTATGTTTTGCAGGTTCTGATTCCTGTATTGTACTTACAAACTACCAACATTACTACTGTTGTAGTCTGAACTTCCATCAGATGCAAAGCCACTCGTGTTCATTCTGTATGCTGACAAAAATCAATCATGTACTTTTGGGACTGCAAAAGGATATCCAATCATTGCATGCATCACAAACCTGCCTGTTCACATTTGCAATGGCAATACAACCCTAGGAGGAGGTTGTGTTGTTGGTTGGTTGCCAATTGTTAGTATCTTATAATATGCATTGCTACTATTACTCACTATGTTGTTAGGTTGCTGAGGATTACAAACATACAAGAAAGGAGAGCTTCGTAGACTTCAAAATTGCAGTGTGGCACAAATCCTTCTACCAGCTTCTCAAGTCAATTGAGCTGCACTCAAAAAATGGCTACTGGTTTGAATGCGGTGTAAAGATACAATCTAGCCTGAGCTGTAGATAAACCATGGCCTAAGCTAGTATGTGAGTCTTGCGCTCTACCTAGTCTGCTTCACTTGCGAAGGCAAGAACGTTCAACCCTAAAGGGAATGCTAAGTTAGTATAGTTTGATATTGCCCAACTTGTGGTGCAAGAATGCCGTCGGAGGTAGTCAGATGCTAGCGGTGACCTCCGGTCCATGGGAAACTTGCGGTAAAACTAGCGGTAAGCGTGGGAATGTGGTAGGCAAGTGGTAGCGTGAACAGTAAAACTGCGGTAAGCATGGGAACTTCTGCGGTAAAACAAGCAGTAGTGTAGCGGTGAAGCATGAGAAAGCGGTAGCGCTAGTGGTGAAGCGTGGGAAAGTGGTAACGAGCAGTGGTGCGTGCAGCCATAAAGCAATTCTTAGGGAAACAGTGACTTTGGTAAAGGACTTAATTTCATAGTGACAGTAGTGGTGACTATTCCTAAGTACTGTCATATACCATACTTCTAATCTTAGATCCGATCATATCCGTCCAGATCCGATTGTTTCCATATCCGTCCGGTCCACAGATCCTGTCCAGACCACCCATCCGAATGTACTCACTTCTCGCACCTTAACTCCCTGGTGAACATCTGCGTCTATCTCCTTTCGTCATTTCTCCTACTACCGGTACTCCGGCTGTTTATATTTCCGTCCTGTGTTACTGATCCGTTTCCTGTGTTCATTTCCGATTCATGCTTACTGATCCGCTGTGCAATAACTAATAGACTTCCATTACACTTCGTACATAGCCCTCGGTCCCGGACTTGCTAATTATCCGTCTTAGATACTTACTGTATATAAACCACTTGTAGATCTCCGTAGAACCTTAGTTCGAATATCATCTTAGATTCTACTCATTCTGCCTCCTCCGGACTTAAGCCACTCTCCGCTTTAAGTCACCTTCCGAGACTTAGGATTGACTCCTATAGTCTATACCTCCGACTCTATCTTCGGATAGTCCATCTCCGTTAGTTTCTAGTTAGGAACTTGTTCCGAAACTAGCCTTAATCTCTGTCCTCTCCTTACGTTCCGAATTACCTTCAGACGTATTATATCCGACACCTTCGGACACCTGGATCCGTCGCGCAACCCCTTCCGGGTCTTCGGACGAATAACTCCTCCCTGAAATAAGGGGCATTACTCGAGAAAGGGGCACAGTGTACGAACTGAGGCCAAAGCCCTTCGGATCTCTCTACCCTTGAGTACAGTCTTAACAAGTACTGTGTGTACTATAGGAGGGAAGTAAGGAATGAGTACAGGTACCTAGGAATTTTATATGAAAGGGATAGGATTAACATGCAGCAGACATGTAATAAGACTGCACTACAGTTTACAAAACATCACATACTGGCGAGACTGGATGGACATAGGATGGATGGTATATCTTGCTTGAGGCTGCCAAATGGGTTCGCAGAGATTGCTGAAGATCACTGCTTCATGGGAAAGTTGCTGTAGTACAGCCACTAAGCTGCAATGAGGCTTCCAGAGTGCGGAACAATACCATTAGATAGGGGTAAATGCATGGTAAAGTAGGACGGTGAAGCCAAAGGGTAAGGATAATGGTTACCAGTTGACACCTATACAAAAATGTGCCATTTCAAGCTCAGCATGAGTTTGTTTGTCACAGCAGGGATCAGACTCAGCGCTGTCTCTGGCCTTTGATATTGATCTTACGTGGAGATTATGAAGAACAGTATGTGTTAACATTAGTTTACTGCTCTACTATCAGGCTTACATACTATAGATGTGTCATGGCATTAATTTGTGGTGTGAAGGGCAAGTTTCCATGCCCAGTCTGTCTAGTTCCTCAAGATGAACAATCAGCCAATTGTGTCTTTGCATTGTGCACGAGTACCGATTCCCAACAAATCCTTTGCACTGTGAGAGCAAAACATATGGAAAAAGTGAGGGAAGAGGATCTAAAGGTGTACTCACTACAAAATCTTGAGGTATGTGGTGTTGTGCTGCTGTTGACAGACTTACTGATTTTGTTAAATCAAAAGAATGTATTTTCGAAAAAAAATTATTTGTAGATGTTCACTGGGCACTTTCTATTGATCGCCTGCATATGAATCATGAGGGATTATGGGATGAATCCACCAAAGCATCCTGTGTCCTCCCATCAGTGAGGACCAAAGGGATTCAAAGTGCTATGGTCCTGGTGTAAAGATACAATCTAGCCTGGGCTGTAGATAAACCACGGCCTAAACCAGTATGCGAGTCTTGCGCTCTACCTAGTCTGCTTCACTTGCAAAGGCAAGAATGTTTGACCCTAAAGGGAATGCTACGTTAGTATAGTCTAATAATGCCCAACCTGTGGTGCAAGACTGCCGTTGGAGGTAGCGAGATGCTAGCGGTGACCTCCGGTCCGTGGGAAACTAGTGGTAATACTAGCGGTAAGCATGGGAAAGCGGTAGACAAGCGGTAGCGAAAGTGGTAAAACTGCGGTAGTGCATGCAGTAAAACTGCGGTGGTGCGTGCAGTAAAACTGTGGTAAGGCGTGGGAAACTGGCGGTAAAACAAGCGGTGAAGCGCGGGAAAGTGGTAAAGAATGGTGGTGCGTGCGGCAGTAAAACAATTCTTAAGAGACAGTGACTTTGGCGAAAGACTTTATTCCGTTAGAGACAGTAGTGGTGACAATTCCTAAGTACCGTGTGTACCATAGAGGAAAAAGTAAAAGTACCAAAATGTGCGAAGAGTCCTTTTTAACATGTGCCATGAACGGCCGGAATACATAGCGAGAACGGTAGTGAGATAGAGATATTTAGCTAAGAGGCACGCAGCGAGCAAGCAGCGTCACGGAAGGTAAGGTAAGTCTTGCTGTAGCTTTAGTAACAGTGGAAACGAATATGCTATGCACCAATGGATCTTAGACAGAAATGGAATGGACAGGAGGACATCGGTAGCGAGATTTGGTAAGGGGCAAGGATCCACGGAGCAAAAACGGTACCGGTGAAGCGAAAAGGGGTAATGCTCGCTATAGGGGTTTTCTCGGTAGCCGCTGTAGACGGTAACGAGACACTTGTCTAAAACGGCACTTTCATGGTCAGCGTGACTTTGTTTGCTACACCAGATGTGGAGTCCTCATCACAACTTCCTGACTATATCTCCTCTCAATATGTCCACTGCTTCATGCTTGGCACCTGTCTTCCTAGACCGTGATGCCCTTTGTTCATGCTACACATGCCCATGAATGATATTTTGTATGAAGTTGCCTGATCTTTGTTCCTTGTTGTGTTGGAAGCACTTTGCATTACTGGCATCACAGATGTCAAGGATCTCAGTGTAAAGATACAACCTAACCTGGGCTGTAGATAAAATACCTCCTAAGTTAGTATGTGAGTCTTGCACTCCATCTAGTCTGCTTCACTTGTTCAACAAGAGTGTTCAATTCTAAAGGGGGATGCCTGTTAGTATAGTCAAGTTCAAGTCAAACCAATGTGCGAATATAGTGTCATAGTCAGTGGTAAGCTGCCGCAGCTAGCAAAGATGCTGCTGGAACTAGTGTGGTAAGTAGCGGTACTAGCACCATTGAAACAATGCCTGAAAATGTAGCATCGAGTGAGTGGTAACGAGCGATAATGTCAGCAGTAGTGGTAAGATGCAAGCAGGGCAAAGAAACAGTAAGGAAACCCACAATACTTTCAGTGGTAAAGTAGCAGTCAGCATGAAGTCCAGTCAAAATAGGGGTCAAGAATTTAACGGTATGCCAGCGGTAATGGTGAACGAGCGATATTGATTAACGAGCGGTAAAGAAACACTGTTACGAACTGGGGTGGCATCACCAGCGACAGTGAAAAGACACAGACGGTCTGCTGGGAGTTCTTACAATGTCCAGAAGAGGACAAGGTGAAAGTACAAGGAACGCGTTCCAAGTACGATCAAGGGTTCGGCCTCGATGACAAGTCAAAGAGGTTCTGCGAGAATAGAGACTAAGGCTAAGGAGTGCTTAGACTTAGAGACGATTCAAGACGACTTAGGTTGGAGACCTAAGCGAAGGAGATTCCAGGTAAAACCCAGTAAGATTAAAGTAGGGAATCTACTACAAGTACACTGTGCTTAAATAAGCCAATATGTGCGCACAGACCAAGTAACCGTGAGAACGTATCTGCGTATCCTAATAAAGAAGGCATGTATCGTACAGATGCATTGAGCATATGAGTCGGAGTCATGTGACATGATATACAAGTAAAGGAACAAAGGGAAAATGAATAGGGGCACGTACGATTGTAACATTACCCCTTTTTACACGTAAAGTCACTGACTTTAGTCATCCTGATTCGCATAGTAAATGGGATCATCACTGTACTCGTACTCCTCATCAGCAAAGGACTCGCTCCTCATATACGTAGCTTCTTCACGACCGGTGCGTTGTTTAGAGTCCCTCCTCTTTTCTGCTTGAATACGTTCATCGTCAAGCTGTTGCTCCCAAGAGTGAAGTGCATCATAGAATCCTTCGTCTTTCCAGGTTAACGTGAAGGGAGGAGGTCCGACTCGTCGAGGACAATAGATGGATAGATGAGTAGGCGACCAATATCTGCAAACCTTGCATTGATATTCCACGCAATTCTTCTGACGGTGTCCAAGCAGTCCACAGATGCGGCATTTCATATTTTCGTCAGGATTGGAATGGACTTTACGTAGAGGTGATGGTGAGATGATAGGTTTGGGGCTAATGGATCTGGCACGCTTCTTTCCCTTATTCCGCTTCATACGCTTTAGGGCAAGGGTGTTGTCACTCCTAAGCTGCGCTTGTTGGGCAGGAGTGAGAGTGTATGCTGACGTGGGGAGGTCAGGAGTAGTTGCTCGTTCAGCAACCGCAAGAAGTTCATTAGAAGAAGAGGGAGAGGTTATGCCGAAGTCTTTTACTAAGACTGGCGAGACTGGATCCATTGGACCAAATGACGATGGGATAGACATAGGAGGATGTATATGAAGGTCGCGAAGTCGAGGGCCAAGTGTTACCAACTCAGTGGCAGGGATCCCTAGTAATTTAGTGGCCTCGCACTGTTCCTCTGTGCAAGGTTCATACAGCCATGCGGGATGGTCATGGGAGACTGTGACGGGGGGTGGTGAAACCGGTTGTTCAATAGGAGATGGGGTTCGTGGAGAGGCGAGGTCGCTTGTGTTTGCTGTAGGTCGGTGATGGCTTCTTCGACTAAATTCCTGGCCGCTCTGGTTTCAGCGACTGATTACTGGATGGTTTCGACAACCATATTGGTGAGTTGTCCGATCTCTTGGATAGCAGTGCATAAGCCAGCAAAGGCGTCAAGACTAGAATACATGCGCGAAGAAGTGGGTGCTGGAATAGGAAGTGGCGTATCTTCCTGCGGAGAGGGAGGTCGAGCAACGCCTGCTCGACGTTTGGCAATGATGTGAATAGCTTCTTCAACATCATTCTTAAAAGAATTGGGAAGCAACAACATAGCGTAAGCACAAATGCGTTTTTGAAGATGAAGGAAACGGTGACGGAGTGTAATTTCTGTTGTGTCTTTGGCAGTGGCTTCGATAAGGGCTGCAGTACGGATGATGTTGACAAGGAGTAGGGCAGGGAAAGCACCTCTTTCAGTGAGGATTCTTTCGATTTCAAGGGCGTGTCCTTCACAAAGAATAGCGGCTTCAATGTAGGAGGTGTTGTCGATTTCAGCAGCAAGGGTTCCATAGTTTTCTGCTTCGAAGTCATGGTCATTGTTGGAAACGGTGACGGGCGTGATATAGGCAGTGGGGAAGGACATTGGATGGTAGTAGTTGATCAAGTGCTAGTGCGGTTTGATTGACTGAAGGATAATTAGAGGGCATGTTGCTTCTTATAAGCAGTCAAGATTCGAGCGGAGTTCTTCAAGTTCTTTTCTGGGAGCCATTCGTTATCTCCTGATGAATATCCTTTCCAGGAAACGAGATAGCGTCGGCAAGTGCCGGTTCCTTTGTGAGAAAGAATTGCTTCTATTTCATATTCTTCTTCTTCTTCGATGATGTCAGGTGGTGGTTCAGGGAAGTTCGGACTGTGTACGTCCATTTCGCTATAGGACGATAAGACAGAAGCATGGAAGGTAGGGTGGATCTTCCATTGCGGAGGGAGTTTGAGTGTGAACATGATGGGCGATAAGACATCGATGATCGGGAAAGGTCCATAACGTTTCGGTGCAAGTTTCCTTGATGGGTGTTTGAGTCTGAGGTTAGCGGCAGATAGCCAAACCTTATCTCCAATCTTCCATGGGGTGTATTTATCCCCTCGGGATCGTTCAGCCATTGTCTGCATTGCAATGTTATGACAGGCGATTGCTTCTTCTCTTATCTTCTGCAGGGATCGTACTCGATCTTCTGCTGTGGGGACTGATGAATCGGGATAAGATGAGGGATAGCGCGTGGTTCGTATCCCATCATCAAATAGAAGGGTGATGCATTCCTTGCATCATGTTTTCGGTGGTTGTGGACAAATTCAGCGATTGGTAGATGTTCTACCCAATTTTCAGGGTTGTTGCGGCAATAGATGCGTAGATATGTTTCAAGCTCTTGATTTAGTCTTTCATTTTGGCCATCAGTCTGCGGGTGATAAGCCATAGATGGAGCGATGACGTAATCGAGGAGTCGGGCTAGCTCTTTAGAGAAGCGAGATAGGAATTGTGGGCCTCGATCCGAGATGACTTTGTCATGGAGTCCAAATCGTCGGTAGATGTGTTTTAAAAATAGTTTGGCAACGCCTTCAGAAGTGATGGTTTTCAAACAAGGGATAATAATTACCCCCTTTGTAAGGCCATGGTCTACCATGACCATGATACTGTCAAAGCCTCCAGAGACAGGGAGGTCAGTGATGAGATCAACTGAGACCTGGGAGAAAGGACGGGTTGCAGAGCAAGGAATTGGAGCAAGCGGAGGGCAAACGGGATGTGTATCCGCTTTCATTTGCTGACAAAGGGCGCAACCCTCAACATATTTCCGAATAAAGGAGCCCATAGCAGGCCACCAGGCTTCTTGTTTGACAAGTTCTTCAGTTTTGAATCTACCGGGATGCCCCACGGTAGGATGATCATGATACCGCTTTAGGATGTCGAGACGATGCGCCGGTGGGATGTAGGCACGATTCTTAAAATAGAGGACGTTCTTCTCAATCTTCCAGTCGGAGAGTGCTGATTTCATGGGGGGAAGACACACGCCATCGAGGGCGTCAGACGCTGTTTTGAAGACAGGGTCGTCAAGGGGGTCAGAGGACGATAGGACATCCTTCAAATCAGTATCAATGAGACGAACGAATAGAATCAGGATATCGTCCATGTAGATAACCATCCATCCTTCATTGATTTCCTGCTGGAAGGTACGATTCATGTATGCTTGAAAGGTTGCTGGGGAATTACAAAGGCCAAAGAACATAACGTTCGGTTCAAAGAGGCCGAATTCCGTAGTAAAAGCAGCTTTCCACCTATCATCAGGATGGATGCGAATATTGTTATACAGCAGCACGTTCTTTTTCCGATAGCAGGTAAACCTTAGATGTGCGGGGAATGAAACCGGGTTTAGTATCAATCCGATGATCAATGCCAGGGCATTCTGGGGGTAGCTTGTTTAGGCTGTCCTTAGCAAAGACGTCTGAAAAGTCGTGCAAATATTCCGGGACCAATTCTTCGAAGGATTCCTTTTTCTTTTCCTTCTCATCCGTGGTGAATTCCTGAGCTTTGTTACTGTATTTCGGAGGAGGAAGGGGAATTGTGGAGTAGAGGGTTTGTTCTAGTCAGGAAGTTCCATCGTGTGTCAGGGTGTATCCATGGAAACTTCTTCTATGATTCTCATGCTAACTCCATCAGTGTCATATTCCACAAGAAATTCTCCATCTCCAAGTTCATAGGAGGAAATTTCTCGCACTTCTGGTGCATGCCAGACATCTTGCATGGTGTTGAATTGGTCATCATCCTCTGTTGGGATCAACGAGGGCACGGGTTCTTCTTTATCAGGGATTTCTTCAATTGAAGCTGAAAGAGTTTTCGGGGGGACATAGAACTTGGATAGTTTCGGTACATTGGTGTCTCGCCCTGGGATTCTTCTTCCGCTTTTCTCTTTCCATGTTTCTGTTCTTCTATTGGCCGTTGCTCAATAGGTTCTTGTCCGACCCATTGTTCGGGTTCGAATTCATTCTTGTGTTTTTCTGCGCAAGGAATTGGTGATACTGCTTGCGGCAATTGTACTAGTGGAGTAGGGTCTGTAGTACGTGGCATTCGTTCTTCAGGTTCAGGGTTTTCGGGAACAGACGGGGTTACGAGAGATTTCGGAAGTTGGGAATGTTGCCATTTGGGATAATGACTGTGGAGCAGAGGCAATCCATTCTTCTTCCGGTCTAAATCGATATCAATTTCGATTTCGTCCGATTTCTCTGTTCATGGAAGGACAAGTGTTTCAGCAGCCCAATCTATAGTTGGGTTCATTGCTCGTAACCATGGAATTCCAAGGAGGATTTGATCTCTCCTTCCTAATTTGGTGATGTTGAATTTTCCATACATGGTTTGTTCATCGATTTTAACCATGAGAAGACAATAGTGTGTGATCGGCCCTCCCTTTATAAGGGTTCCATCTGCCGTTGTAACTCGAAACGGTGTTTTGAGTTTTCGTCGTGTGATTTGATGGAGTTTCACAAACTCCTCTGAGATGAATGTTCCAGCTGCACCGGAATCGATCATGGCGGTTGTTTCGACGGATAAACGAGTGCACGAGTGAAGGGTGATAGGGACACAAAGTTCTTTTCTTTCACCTACAGCGTGTACAAGTCTTAGTAATACATGAGGAGAAACATACATCGATTCTCTGTTTCTCCAAGTCAAAAATCCGAGACAATCCACCTAACAGTTTCTTCATCGTCCATTTCATCTCTTCCTTCTTTGATTTCGGTTTGTCGAAGTGGGGTCTTCTTCTTTCTATCTGGACAGTTATGGATGCGGTGTCCCGTCTTCTTGCATCCGAAGCATTGTCCCTTCTTCATGCATTCAGATCTCTCCATATCGGAGATTCGATCTACGACCATTGCGTTTGAATCACAATTAGGTATGTATCGTGCATTCCCATAGTTCTTCTTCTTCTGTTGTGGGGCATGACGTGTCCTCATGGCTTGAAGACAATGATGGGAATTGTCAATAGCAACGCATTGCAGCACAACTTCTCTGAATATTTCTGAGACATCTCCTGTTGCGAAAAGCTTTGTGAGGATACCCCAATTGAGGCCATCTTGGAAGAACTGGATCTTCATT
>JABCPU010000532.1:0-41280 GCA_016800925.1 Suillus spraguei | reverse complement strand
TCAAATCTGCCAGCTTTCGGCATCATCATAGTGTCAAGGTGCACTCGCCTAAAGATACCACCTGGTATAGGAATGGTTGGCAGGATGTGCAAGCGGTGAGTCTGCCTGATCTGGCACTTATAACAAGTCCTGATGTACCATTTGATATCATCAATAATATATGGCCACCAAAAACACAAAAGAAGTCTAGCGCAAGTCATGAATACTCCCTTATAACCTAAGTCATCATATGCTTCCTTCAAGATACGCAAGTGCTTTGCTGCCAGTACAACTAGCTGGTGCTTGCTGTGCGATTGCTGCTGGAAGAGGCTATTCCCTAACATGAAGTACTGAACAAGTGTGCCAATGAAGGATGCAAATTCCTTGTTAGTCAAGCTCACTAGCTGCTTGCAGTCAGTCAGGAATCACTGGATTACTAGCATATGTTCATCTTGGACTTGGGTAGCCTCAGAACATGGATCTGGGTTTCATTTCTTTTGTGGGTTATGGTGCCTAAACATGCAATTAGCATGGGTGGTCAGGTTAGTGAGCAAGGCACAGGTGAAGAATGAGGGTGCTACAAGGACCTGCGACTACACAAGCCCTATCATTCAGGATCTCCATACTGAAGGAGTACAAGTGGTCTAGCCAATCTTTGTGATCATCATCCTCAGCAAGGTCTTATCAGCAGCAGGTCTCCTTGAGAGGTCATCAGTGCTGGTATGCTTGTCTGTAGATACATGTACAAGCTTGAATTGAAACAAAAGTATACCTGCTATCCAGCGGTTAATCGTAGTGTTGGGCTGGAGATCTGGGTTATCAATCATCCCGTTGATATACTTCGCATCCACCTCAACTGTAAGGTTGACGATGCCAAAGATGTACACCCACACAGCATGCAATGCTCAGAACAAACCATACAGTTCCAGCTTTGCTTGCGAGTACTGGCTCTCGACTTTTGTAAGTGTTAGCAAACCAAAGTGGCTAGGTAACACTTCTTGTCTTTGCCAATTTGTGAGAGTATAAAACCTACAGCAATAGAGGAAGTGTCAATGGCTAGGACAACTTCTCATCCAGAAACATAATCAAGCAGTTTCAGCACCAGTGACTGCATAGTCACATCTTTGAGTGCTTGTATAGCTACCTGTTGTTCATGACCCCATTCAAATATGATGTTCTTGTACATTAGTGCTACTAGTAGCCTCACTATTTTAGCAAAGTCCTTGATGAAGATACACAAGATGCTGCAGGTACCTATGAAGCCCCGCACATGTGTAATGGTGCTACACTCAGGCCAATCATGGATCTTTTTCACCTTCCCAGATTCTGGCACACACCCCTTGGAGGTACACATGTGCCTGACGATATTGGCGGTAGGCACTGCTAAGACAAACTTTTCTTTTTGGCAGAAACTGTCAGCCCAACCATACGCAAGTGATGTAAGACACAGTTAACAACAATAAGATGTTCCCAGATGAAGTGGTAAATGCCAGTGTTCTCCAGTATAGTTTCATATGAGCCATTAGCTCTCTGATACTGTTCTTTACCAATTTCATGGCAATATTGTCAATGCTCAGAACATATACATTAGGATCTTGTCTTGTAGGACAAAGCAAATGTCACCTTAGAAGAGCTGTATGCCATTAGCATGCCCCATTAGAAGCATGGTTAGCCAGTAAGCAAGTGGTGTGCCAAAGTAGTGGTCATATCATGCAAGTCAACATGTAGCAACCACTGATCATATCCTGAAAACAAGTCCATCATGCCATACACAATGTAGCCAGCAAATAATTCAGCAAGATGTTTGACAAAGGGAGGAATGGAAGCATCCTTGATAGTTACCCTGTTCAACAGTTGGAGATCATGAACATATGCAGTGATGTGCCATCTTTCTTGACAATGCAGAACCATCGCAAGCGGTAAGACACCATTGATGGCTCATATATGCCAGATGCAATCTTTTCCTTGATAATACCAACAACTTTCTCCAGTGTAGTAGGAGGGATTAGGATACTGCGCTCTGCCCATAGTGTGCGGTACCATTGGTATCTTGTACAGTGGCTCAAAAAACTGTCCGCATGTTTTGACATTTTTCACTATCTATGATATTGTGTGAGAATGAACAAATTCCTCAAGGACATACTTATACCACATTGTAGTATGGCTTCAGGGCTTTTATTTGAGCCCTACACCGTGGGAATCGGCGGAGATATGGTGGAGATATAAGGCTTATAAAATGATGACTCATGTGGACAGTTTTTTGAGTGTATATTAAAACTATATAAATCATTATTTATGACACCATAAAAATCATGCCACTATTATATAAATTATAAAGTGGTGTCATTATGTTATTTTATGACTATATCTAACTATATAAACCAGAATATCTCATGTATCATAGTCATAATCACCATGAAAGCCATCTCCTCTGCTCAAAGAGATAATATCCTCTCTCTGTCTTATGCTGGCCTCTCTGCTCGCCAAATTTCCTCTAGAACTGGAGTATGCAAGTCCACTGTGGCCAAGTTCATCAAAGAAAGCCACCCAGACAAGGAAAACTCTTGTGGAGGACGTCCATCCAAGCTTACCTCTACTGACAAAAGGGCTATTATCCAACATATCACTACAGGAAAGGCTGATAATGCTGTCCAAGCCACCCATTATATCAATTCCACCATCACTACCCCTGTCTCTTCACAAACTGTGAGGAATGTTCTCAAGGCAGTAACAAAGAAGAAAAAGCCTCTTCTCTCCATCAAACATAGGCAGAGAAGACTAGCCTTTGCCTTAGCTCATCAACACTGGACTGTAGAGGACTGGAAGCGTGTTATATGGTCAGATGAGACCAAAATCAATAGGATTGGGTCAGATGGGAAGGTGTATGTATGGAAAAAGAAGGGAGATGGCCTAACAGACAGAGAGGTTAATGGGACTGTCAAGTTTGGAGGAGGTTCTTTAATGGTATGGGGCTGTATGGGATGGAATGGTGTGGGAATGCTTGCTGAGGTTGAGGGGAAGATGAATGCTGAGCAGTATGTGGACATTTTAAATGACCACTTGCTGCCTAGCTTGGCAGAATCAGGGAT
The DNA here is from genome assembly GCA_016800925.1 of Suillus spraguei. Lineage (NCBI taxonomy): Eukaryota > Fungi > Basidiomycota > Agaricomycetes > Boletales > Suillaceae > Suillus > Suillus spraguei. Next base: position 38,212 of record JABCPU010000532.1, on the reverse strand, counting down.
TGATGAAGAAGATATCATTTTCCAACAGGATAATGATCCCAAGCACACATCCAGAAGAGCTAGGGAATGGTTTGAAGAACATAACATCAATGTTCTTGACTGGCCAGCACAGTCTCCTGATGTCAATGTCATTGAACATCTCTGGGGAACACTCAAGAAAAAGCTTCAAGCCTATGAAAACCCCCCTAAAGGAGTATGGGAGCTTTGGGAGAGAGTAGCAGTGGAATGGGGGAAGATCACAGCTGAGGATTGCCAGAAATTAATTGAGAGTATGCCTAGAAGGATAGAGGCAGTAATTAAAGCCAAGGGAGGTCATACAAAATACTAGAATACCTGGTTATTACTGTAAAATACTTGAGTCAAAAAACTGTCTGCATGAGTCACCATTTTGTGAGCCTTGTATCTCCACCATATCTCCACTGATTCCCACGGTGTAGGGCTCCAATGAAAGCCCTGAAGCCATACTACAATGTGGTATAAGCATGTTTTTGAGGCATTTGTTTGTTCTCACACAATATTATAGATAGTGAAAAATGCCAAAACATGCGGACAGTTTTTTGAGCCACTGTATGGCAGAAAGTACTTCTCATTGAGATGGCCATGTTCTGACATGTCCCAAGCGAAAGCAGTCTCATGTTCACAGACAAGCCAGTGTACAAGCTTGTGCTCTTCTGGCCATAGCCACTTCACAGTATCTAGATCAAGTGCATCAACTCTCTCTTGGGTAAATTACTTGTCCAGTATGAAGTCCGGTGGGTGCAGCAGTAACTCTGGTAAACCAGCCAAAGGATCTGGCGGTAGTTCCCATTGCATGTGGTATTCTGGCAGCATGGTAGTCAGGACGGTGTTGACTTTCTTGCCTATGAGATTGTAGACATAGGAACACTTGGTTTTGTCATAGGTATAAACACTGTAAAAGGCTTCAGTAGACTCAGCATTAATAGGAGAATGCATAGGGGTTAAGTAATGATAATGAGCGGTTAACTGAGGACAGTTAAAGGGGGATGACAATGCATCAGCAGTAGTGCTCCATAAGAGTGGTGGTTGTGCAGTGGGTGCTGGTATGCAGTCAGTGGGGTTCAGTATGGTAGTGGTAACTCTAGTAGTAACTGGTTCTTGAGAAATGAAAGAATAATAATAATAATAATAATAATAAAAAGTTTGTGAGTCTCCCCACAGCACTGGCAGCTCATCAATCCTCAAAAATCCTGCTCAGCTGGCTTTGCTGGGCACTTGCAACAACCTTGACATTTCTTTACCCATGGCTGTGTTGGTATACATATGACCTTGCTGTTATTGGGGTCAGTGAGTGTAAGATCCTGCTCACTGCTTGGTGTGTCCTCTGTACTGCATGTTATCATCATGTAGAATGGTCTGCCTAACAAGAGATCAAAGTTAGTGGTTTCAACAACTTGGATCTGGAACAGCATTTTGCTGGTTCCAAAGTCTAGCAGTAGGTTCTCAATGACCCCTAGCATCTCGTTAGTAGACATATTAGCTGACTCCATATTGATCTTGTGGTCAGGTCTCAGCAGTATAAAACCCAGTGAATGCCAAACTCTCACCAGCATGACAAGACATTCAGTGCCCTGATCCAGCATGCACATCAAGACTTGGCCCTTGGTAACAGCAAGAATGGCCTGCAGCGGTGCAAAGTGTTCTGTGACCATGCATCCATCAGCATCTCATGAGCAATAACACTCTCAAAACCTCATCTGTTCCTGTGTACCAGCATAGTGCCTAACTCATTGATGACCACGGTGTTAATGCTAACTCGCTTGTTGGTGGTGGCTTCCTTGAGGTTCTTGCAGATTTCTTGTGCTACCGCGATTAGTTCTCATACTGGAATGGTGACATCAGAGTCTAATATGTGGTCAACAATGCGTCTACCAGCATCCTTGTCTTCTAGTGGGTGTTGGTACCTGTATTGGGGCACTGGTGGGTTGGCGGTATCAGGAGATGAAGAAGAGGTTGCAGGTGCCGATGATGAGGATGGGTACTATTGATGATAGACATTGCCAGCTTAAGAATCTTAGTACCAGGGTTGGGTGTCACACTGCTTTGACTTGTAGTGAAACCACCTCTTCAACCACATCAGCAGCTTTAGAGGACAGTCCTGCTTTGGGTCTCAGTGGCATCTTAATGCCATCAAACCACATGGTCTTTCCTTTGTCAGATTTCCTAGTGGCATAAGTGTCAGCATCATTAGCCTCATACAAATCCTGTGCAAGACACAAGTTGTTAGTGCGCTCCTCTTCAGCATCAGTCCTGTGAACAGTGTTAGTGTGCAAGAAGGCAGAAGGATCAATGTCAAGCATAGCATCATGCCTATGTTCTACTTGACAGTATAAGTTTCCCAATACTGTAGCATTGGCGCCCATAGCAGGGTTTTTGCTCATGTAGTGGTTAAGACTTTGCTGGAAGTTAGGGCCAAGATGTGGGACCACATTGCCATTTGGCAGATTTGTGTGCCTGTTGCTACTAATGATCCTACCATTGCATATGTATTTTTCCTTGATCGCACAATCCTACATCCTATGCGGACCACTGCAGAAGTGACAAGTGATGGGGGCATACTCTTGCTTGACCACAACACTAGGGTTGGTTGGTTGTATCAGTGGTTGCAGAGATACCTGTTGAGTGATAGAGGGGTTAGCATACACTGGCAAGGAAGCCAATGCCATTACAGTGGTAGAGGTACTCAGTAGGAGAAAAATTGCTGCTTTGTATACCTTCTTGATGTCATATGAATCCTCTGGATGGTGGTCAGTAAGCATTATCTCTAGCCACCACTTAATGGTGGTCTTGGCAGTAGCATAAAATTCATCAAGGAAAAGACAGTCATGCTCAAGATCAGCGAGCTTCTTCTTAGTAATGAGGTGTCAAGAGATCTTAAGGAACATCCTGTAGTATGGCCCAAGATCCTCTTGCGAGGTCATTGGTGTATGGGCCTGTTCTGTACAAAGGTTTCAAGGTCAGTATGGGTGAAGCAGCAGTCACCTTTGCATCCAGGATACAAAAGTTTTACTGCCATAACAAACTTCCCCCAGTCTGGTAGACTGGCTTCATCAAGTACTTCCCATGTTTCTGAGTCATCAATATGCACATGTCTGAGCACTGCCTCAATACACTGTTCATCATTCAAGTTGGTGTGAGTGCCTAGGAGCTCTATGTCCTTGAAAAATGGTATGAGATGTACTGGAGTGCCATCAAATTTGAGTGCAGTATCTTGCCTCTTAGTGGCATAGAATTGACATGACTGGCAGTTGAGGTAAAGCTGGTGGTTGCAGTGTAAGCAATAGCAGTATAGTAGCATGAGCATGAATGATGATAGATAGCAGGTGGTGTTGGCAGTATAGTAGTGATGCATTGGCAAGGTGAAGGAGCAGTAAGATTTTCCTCATTTGGTGGAGGGTAAAGGTCATGGATCAATGTTAAGGGTGACTCCGCAGGAGGAGAATCAATGGTAATGAATGGTACTTTGGACTATTCCGGTGTAAAGATACAACCTAACCTGGGCTGTAGATAAACTACCTCCTAAGTTAGCATGTGTGGTCTTGCACTCCGTCTAGTCTACTTCACTTGCAAAACAAGAGTGTTCGACTCTAAAGGGGATGCCTGTTAGTATAGCTAAATCCAAGTCAAACCAGTGAGCTTAAGTAGCATCGTAGTCAGCAGTAAGTTGCCATGGTCAGTGATGATGCCGCCAGGACTAGTGTCTTATGTAGCGGTGCTACCATGGTTGAGATAAGGTCAGTAACAATAACGTCAAGCGAGCGATGGTGAGTAATAATATCAGCGGTAGTGGTAAGGTTGCAAGTGGTGCAAAGAAACAGTAAAGAAGGCTGCGGTACTTTCAGCAGTAAAGTAGCGGTGCATGAGAAGTTCAGTCAAAATAGCAATCTAGAGTCCAGCAGTATGCCAGCGGTAACGGTGAAAGAGCGAGATTGATTAATGAGCGGTAACAAACTTTAAAGACTAAGTCTACTACTGGGTAAATCCAGAGCTAGACAATAATCCTGACCTATAGTACGTGCATGGGTAAAATCAGGTACTGTATCATTGCAGGGTATGCGGTGCTGCTATATCCTAAATCATATGTATTCGGAATGCTCTAGGCGAGATCAGTAGCGCTCAAGTACAGTAACCACCATATGTAAACATAGCGCAAGGCGACTGCGGCACGAGGCAACATGTAATAAGACTTGCCATGGAATCAGTGATAACGAACATAAAACAAACAATGCACCAAATGGAGCTATGCCGGACGTGGCAAGGACATGGGAGGACATCGGCACGGGGAATGTGGTGCGGCAATCAGTATGGTGTGTGGTAAGCATGGGATGCCACCGGAAGTGCTAAAGGGGTAAGATGGCCATGGACAAGTGGTAACTCCTATAGACATGAGACAAGTGTCGATAGGGTTTTAAGCCTAGCGCCAATATGTTCGTTACACTGGTTCAAAGGATCCCAGCAGCTGTTTACCTTTTCCTGTTTCTTCTTGATCACTAGATGATTCATCATTGGTGAGGTCTTGGTGAATGGCAGCTTCATCAGCGCTAGATTGCTGGCTGGATGCTAAGGCTTTGGGTCATCAATACTCTTTGGCGTGAAGAAGTCTTCTTGAGATAGGTGAATGGACTTGAGGTGACAGGTCTCATTGTCCCTAAATCTGTGGGTAGTGCTGGATTCCAGATTAGTGCTTCTATGGTCCCCTCAGGGTGGGCTCCAGATGAAACAAAGAAACTATGGCTGGCCTAAGTGTAGGTGCAACTACAATCCTGTTGAAGGTGCAAGTGAGATGCTTAACCCAAGAGGACTGCTATAGAAGCAACTCCTTCAAGATTAGTGTGAAGGGAACACAAAAGAACTAATAAAAATGAAAGACTACGGTTACCAGAAGTTAGTGGTGGCTGCAGCAAGTCAGCAGTGCATCAGTGGTGTTAGCGATGAGACTGCAGTGTCAGTGGTACTTGCATGGTCTTGATAGCTGTGACAGTTGACTAGTGGTGGAAACGATAATAGAACTGCCTGTGGAGTGAAGATGCTGTGAATACCAGTGGTGCAGTAGCAGTTACGGTGGCTCAGTACAAGCAAAGGAAGTAGCAATAGAGATGGTAAAAGAGGAGCGGCCCAGTGAGATCACCAGCAGCAGTTTGGTTACAAGTAGAGAAGTCAAAAGTAGCATGGTAACTTTGAGCAGTTAAGTTACTGGCGGTCAAAACAATGAGCAAGTTTGAACAGAATAAATTCCAAGATGTTGGAATTTTCTACTAGCGAGTGTTTCAGATACTAAGTCCAAGAGATGGGATGTAATGGGAAGTAACAGTAACGGTATGTACAATGAGTCCTTGAATATGTATCATGTGTGTTTGGAATGCATAGCAAGACCAGTAGCAAAGTAGAGACAAACTACGTGATATTAGCAAAGAGGCATGCAGCATGCAGCAGCCTCATGAAATGTAATGTAAGCCCTGCCATAGGTTTAGTAACAGCAGAAAATGGATCTAGACGGAATAGGATGGGACATGAGGGCATTGGCACAAGGATCCAGTAAGGGGCAAGGGTCCACAGAGTAAGAACAGTTCCGCCTTAGTGAAGCAAAAAAGGCTATTTGCTCGCTATAAGGGAATTGTTCAGTAGTTGCCTTAGACAGTAATGAGACACTTGTGGAAAATGGAGTTTTGATGGTCAGTGTGACTTTGTTCGTCACATCAGAATGGACATATGTCAGCAGCAGTAGAAGCAGAGGAGCATGCAGCTATGTTGGACTAGTTAGTAGTTACTCATTGTCACATAGATCTACTATGTCATTTTTTTGCACTTTGGAAAATTTTTAGTTCAGTTCATGTTTGGACCACAAAAAACTGAACCAAACCTCTAAGAACAGTTCTTAAAGGTCTGGTTCAGGGTTTGACAATTTTGCAGAACCGGACCTGTGTCCAGTTCTTGGTTCTTGTCCAGGACCCTCTGAACTGGACCACGGCAGCACTACTTTTGACCTCAAGTATATCAGTCTTATGATACTTTCCAAGCTTACTATGTAAATAAATACACAGATCACCATGCCTTTGAGATTGCTTTTAATTTACTTTACACTTTTTCGAGCTTGATATCTTAGTGGACAATGACATCTCTTTTTGTGTATTTTTCATCTTAACCGCATGTTCAAAATGCATCCCACTTTTTAAAGAACTATTTTGATCCGCTTTGTTGAGTCAAAAGCCACCAAAAGGCACATTAAGTTACTTAAGAGATCTGTTGTTTCCCTGATGTAGAACAAATTTCCGGTCCAGTTCTGGCTGACATCAGAACCGTGGACCGAACCGTCCAGAACTGGACCAAAAGTCCGGTTCAAACCGTGGTTCTGGACCGGACCGCGGCAGCACTAGCAAAGTTTGGAGAAACTCGAAAGAACCGAGTAAGGTCCGAGTGATAATAGGGTACCAGAAACTGGTTTTCTCATCACGCTTCCCTCATATGTTTCGTTCCTAGTCCCAGCTATGCCATTTGGTACTGTCACTCTCAATGATGGAAATAAGGTATCGCACTAATTATATATTACTGAAATATCACCTATACTGTGTTCCAGTTTCCCATAATAGCCTTTGGGACGGGATCCAGCATGATATATAAGGATGTAACAGATTATGTAGGCCAGGCCATCGAGAATGGATTTTCCCATATCGACACCGCACAGTGTATGTCACTTCTAATTGCAACGATTAAAATCTCATGTGTCTGTGGTATAAGATTATCAGACAGAAACTTATGTGGGCCTGGCTATCAAAGAGAGCGGTCTTCCTCGCTCAAGTCTGTACATCACTACTAAGTACAGTTCTGGTGGATCACCGCAGCAGGCCATTCAACAAAGTTTGAACAAGGTCAGGGCTCATATACTACTTGGGAGTTACTATTCGGACTTGATCATATGCTCACCTAGATTGGCCTTTCTTACGTTGATATGTATCTGGTACACTTCCCGGAACTCTTTTCTGACTTCGAATCTGGGTGGCAAGGATTTGAGAGGATGAAGAAAGATGGATTAACAAGGTGTGCCCTTTGCTACTCGAACGGGATTCGTTGGTCTTGACAGCTATCAGGAGTATAGGTGTCAGCAATTTTACCCTAGATAATCTTCAGAAACTCCTGAAGACTGCAGTTACAAAACCTGCTGTCAACCAAGTAAGTTTCTTTAGCTGACCTGATACCAAATACAACCAACGGACCTTATCGTACAGATTCGATTCCACCCGTATAATTATGCCTCACACAAAGCTTTGCTTGAGTACTGCGCAAAGCAGGGTATCACGGTGCAAGCATACGGAAGTTTGAAGTGAGTCTTCAGACTACTCCTAATAATTTGTTGCTCCAAGTCACGCTGGTTTCTGCATGGCCAGCTCTATTACGCAGAACCCTGGAGGACCGGTCGATGCAGTAGTCGACGCCGCTGCTAGGCGTATAGGAGCAACTTCGAATCAGGTGATTTTCTCCTGGGTTAGAAGTAAAGGTGTAGCAATCGTCACGTATGTCCTTCTACTTTCTATATAATTTTCGCGTCTCATGTCACTTCCATCACTGAAGGACGAGCCGGAGCAAGGAGCGCCTTCAAGAGTACCTTGCTGTTGAAGATCTTCGTATGTCTCGAATTGTGAAATATGACGTTAAATCTAATTTACATCATGAAGCCCCACTCACTGCTGAAGAAATCGCTGCCATCGATGCCGCTGGTGCTAAAGGCCCTCCCTCCCGATTGGTTGTTGCGAGGATTCCAATGCAACATAGGTTTGGAAGGTTTTCATTGTTGGTCATGTGGCTGACTATTGCAATTGTATTCGGCTTTGCTACATTTTTCATGCTCTGAAGTTGTATGGGGAGGTACAAGTTGGGGTTTGGAGTTCGGAATTATTCACAAGTAAATGTAATATACTTCCAGTATTTCTTGTTTCCGTCTTTCATCATACCCATCAACGCAGGGTTGTTGAGCATCCCCGCCAACCTTTTTACTCCGCATCACTAAGTGTTCCTTCCCGTGTATTGGACTGGAGTGCATCCAGGGACGACCATAGCTGTTCTATGTCTTATGTAGTTATAATCATCACAGGGTGGGCACACGACTCGCCTTGATAGAAATATTGAACGTTCTGTCCAATTAAACATCTCTCAGGCCGCTCAGTGCTATTGGCATCTTCAATGGCGCATTCTGTGAGGGGAGGGGGAGATGAAACGCTGTAGAGGCTGTTGGGACCATACTTACATTTTGAGGGGGTTAGCCACCTCTCCGATATGGTGGATAGTACGAAGGCTTTGAACGCCAGCAAGAACCACCATCTGCAATAAGTATTTCGGGACGGTAAGATAACGTTAGATACTATTTCAGAGAGCTCTACATATAGGCTTATAGATGAATCACTAGAAGAACGGTTGCGCATATCATACATTAGTCTTGTCATTAGCCGCGTTAACAGGTGGGGAAAGCTTCCGTTGCCTGAAATAGGTCGTCAAGTTTCGACAAATCATAGCAGAGTGAGCGTGAGATGACCTACCCATCAGCATTTCCAAGAAGTTCTTCGAACCTTTTTCTCAGGTGCTCGAGCCTATCATTCAGCCCATTTTTATCTGTTCCATATTCATGTCCGTGGTCCATTTCGAAGGCAAGACAGTCTCTCAAGTATTGATCTAGGTCCTTCACGCGAGTGATGGATAATTCTGGTTCATTTGATCCCCTCATCCGAGCAAGATAGGAAGCAACCAACGTCGACATTCCACCTGGGGTGGGGTCTTCAGGAAAGCTTTGAATTGAATATAAGGGACATAGATACGCACCAAAGAGTAGCGGTGGCGACCCCAACCTGGAATTTAGTTCATCGTAAAATCATATGCATGCACTTTCAAACCGACCTTGTTACCACTACTACTGGACAATGCCGCCGCAAGACCCGTAGTAAGCGCCCCAAGCAAAACCTGTAAAGCTATCGCGATGTTTAATGTGTAGCCTGCAATTTTTGCTTCAAAAGGAATGTCATCAGAACATTCTCAGAAACAAAGAACCTCAGCATCATGCTCGCATACCGAGCAAAAGAGGCTGATATTTGACAATTTGACGAACCTTTTCGGGCGTATTGTTCCCTCTCCCTTCTTGCGTCCCTAATACTTGGCTCGAGTCGTTCTTTTATGGTCTTTCGCTGTAGGGTCAAGTTGAGGATCTATGCAAAGTAAAAAGGGGGAGTAACACAAACGTGAGGTCTCTCATTGACAGGCACTATCCAACCAAGGTCAGGAGCCTGGCTCGACCCAACTGTGCCCCGCGGCAGTCCACGTATCATATGACCGTCCCGGCTTCTCGTAGCTGGAGGAGCCCGTAGAATGGGCTCAAAATCAGCATATGGATCATTGCGGTCACGAGCTGGTGGATGTCCCTCTGAACTGTCATTGCCAGGGAGGGGTTTCTCGGTCGCCAATGACTGGGTTTGTGAACGACCTCCACTGTCTACAAATCCCACTAATGATTGCGAAGGCTGTCGTTGCTGGGCTTGAAGCTGAGTATCAAAATGCTCCATGGGGGTGTGGGTTAAGTCAGGCAAGTTCTGTTCGGGATTCATGGTGCTCCCGCAATGTGGATTTGGTCAGAAGGTGGAGGAGGTAACCCCGAGTTCTACTAGAAACTTTATAAGTACATAAAGTGATTATTCCTGATCAAGCACTTGTTCCGCATACGCACATCTGGGGAATGGTACCGTTAATATTCCTGAATACTATTTCGGCTGCCGCCACATCATGAGAAATCATTGAGCCTCAATCGAGGCAACCAGGTCCCAGGAAAGGGTTTAAACACTTGAAATCGGTTACAATAGCGAGCAGGAATATTAGCGCGAGTTGCAACTCATACCTCAATTTTCATTCTTGGGTAGACCTTGTCAACGTCTTTTTCATGCGACTTGTGAATAACCAATGGAAATATCCTTGACATGTGACATCGTCGAGGTCAGTACCGTAAGTGGGTTCAAACATGCATGTACTCAGCGGTTACCGGTAACTGCTATGCGCCTATCACCAAGCCTGTCACCAGCTTTCGCTGAGCATCCATCATCATAACTCCCGTGAGCCTATCACTGAGCTTGTTACTGGCTTTCGCTGGCATCCATGTGATCATATATAAGTATAAGTATGATCACATGGCGCATCATGCCGATCTTGTTCAGTTCGCTAAAAGTTGTCGCGGCAGTACACTGCATCGCTGAAATTTCTGGCCGCTGTCATAGAAATCATGAAATCAATTACAAATCGGCGGCCGGGCAATTCAACTCACTGTCATCAATTGATACTCTATCGCGAGAGTCTTTAAAGACCAAATTGCTTTGAGCAGTCTGACCCAACTCGTTGGCCATTGCCGAGATAATGCCACCGCACGGCATTACAATATACCCATGCCGGTGGTATCGCATGGGTGTTTGATGCGTAGATGTGATGTTTCGGGTCGGAATATCTCATCTCAGATATTAGAAGACACCTGGCTGGGGACACCGGTGAGTGATTGCCATGAATCCTGATTCTCAACTCACCTATGGCCAATCGTAGTTATGTCTCCAAAGCGTAACGCATACTTGATGGCTTCCGAGTCGGAAACGAGTGCACCGATCATATCGACACAATAAGATTGAAGCAAGGCATAGCTCGTGACGTCTGGGACAAGACGAAGAACCCTCTGGACCTGGTGGCATCCAAGAACCAGCAACAGAGAAAATCGAGGCAGGCACCGGTCACAATGACAAGGTGGTTGAAATTTCTACCTAGACATCGCTATCTCGCTTCAACGAGCCGAAAATATCAAGGGTCGGGTGACTCCATTACAGAAGGACAAACCGTCTTCATTCCACATCTGGTCTGTCTGTGAAGAGACTACTCTGCCATGATCAATGACTAGTTGATGGTTGGTTGGCTATAAATACTCACAAATCAATTGGATCAAATTCTTGGAGTATAAGAACACTGTCGAAGGTGAGAGTGAGTGCTTGATGCCAAGGCGGGCGGGCCGCTGCCGGATGACTCATCAGTCAACTGGTGTGCTCGGGATCAGAAATGCATCAGAACATGTCAACGGTTCTGTCTATGTAGCCACCCAAAATATCCATCAACAATCTTCCCCCTTCGCTCTTCAGCAACTAGTCTGATGGGCGCCATCAGTAAACTGAACCACTGGTATTCCCCAGGGCCTGTATTTTGTAACCCGAAATGCTCTTTCCTACAAGAAGTCGAGAGAAAGTCGTGGAGAGAATCGTAAGTCATGTAAGTCGAGACAAGTTATATGTGCGAGTGTGACAGCATCCGAGCTGAGCCGCACCAGTAGAGCATGAAGTAAAAACACATGTTCAACGGCTATATACCTTTTGGATTCATCAGAAGACCACCGACCTGCAGCCTGAATGAGATCTAGGGTTATTCCCGAGTGTCGTTGCTCCTCCAGCTCTTATGACCTGACATCGCACGCAGGAATCAACTCCGTGCAAGTTGGTATGGAGCCGGCGCACAGTGCGGGAGGGGAAATGCAGTGTTTCGGTAGGTGAAATACCGTCGCAATAATGGAAATGGGTCCAGTTCAGTCACAGAATTTTGACAAAATGAGGGTGTCTTGCCAGTTTCCAACTTGACGGTATCGTTCTTCTGGAAAGCAGGGTAGGAGATACAGTTTCTGTCAGTGTGTCGTAAGCGTGAAATTTATGTAATTATTGCTTACGATTGTACTCAATTGATGGGTCAATGATTCAATCATACTTACCGCTCTTTGACCATGTCCTCCTTCCATGCAGCAGTCGAGATATCAAGTGACAGTCGATTTTCCGGATTTCCATGACTCTCAATCTCATTGGAACCCATTGGACGTACAATTATACCCCATTGACAACAACTTGTTAAGTTCAAGTTCCGAGTATTCCGTACATCACGCATTTTAAGACACAAATAAAACCATTAGTTTTTGGTGCGTTTCCTCTTTTACTTTCTTTGTGATAAAACATTGTCACCCCACATCATATTTCTAGCTTCTAGTATCTACAATATCCCATCAAAGAGGCAGTAGCACCCGGCATCATCGCGAACCATCCCACCGACACACAATAGCACCGGCAATCTATGCATACATATCCTGTCAATCTCCTGCGAGGCACGGGCCACTGATCGACAACTTGGCCATCAGAAAACTGATGAGTCCTTTAGGGTGCGTTGCGTTGATCGCAGGGCCTTTACGCCGTGAGATATGACTTTGTGTTGCTTTTAGTAACGGAAATAAAGGATATGTTCCGCATAATATTGTCATGCAATGGTATAAGACAATATAACTTGTCTCACCGGTCCCCTGATGAGTCACTTCTGCTCTATCTCACTGACTCGCTCGCTGACATGTTCCGTCATGCCGCATACTGTTATGTAGTCGCTTTTGAGCCTACACTCTTCTCCTTCATGGCAAAGGTTGGGACCGTACTATTCAATTTAGTAGCCACACTGATGAATTGATCTTTCAAGTTTACTACTGATCGGGGTTCTGCATTCGGCTTTCATTCAAAGTTGATTGACACGGTCGTTATTTTAGTCATGCTGAACTGATGTTCCGAGTCAAACTACCAGGTTCAGTAGGGTAGCTGAGTTCAGTCTCATGTTCAAGTATGAGAACCTTAGAGCTAAGCGCTGAGTAAAGCTAAGCCGTGCAGTTCTCCGTTCCTTGTTGTTGTCTGCAACTGACACCGAAACTCACAGCCTTATTACCCAGCTTCATTCTCAACTTTAATAATACCATTTTTTCTATCCTGAAACAGTGCAGCTCCCAAAAGTAAATGAGGTACGTGTCGGCAGAGTTAGTCAGGACCTCAATCACCACTGATCAAGTGTATTTTTTAGTCATTTGTTGAGAATAGCTTGTTGTCTGACTCTGTCAGACCTTCTTTGCGCCCCGGTAATGCTCTGTACCTGCTCTGCCTCCACTCGCTCATCAACACTACTCTTTTTTTTCGACAAATCCTGGTCCACGTTTCCATCGGACTTCTGAGTTTGTCTGTCTAGGGAACTTGCTTTGACAGCATGGCTGGGAGGGACCCCACAGGAAACTCAATTTGATGGCCGAACCTTGATTGGGTAGCCGGCCCTTGATTTCACGATTGACTGTATCCCATGGCCGAACTATCCTACCGTCGAACTCGTCTCTCTGCTATCGCACTCACCTAGTAAAGCATTGTTATGTTATGAGCCCTGGCACATCGATAGTCACTTTGTCAAGAAATCATGCATATTCCAGACCTCCTAACCTATCCTTGTCTCATCTAGACACAGGACCCTAGTAGTTCTGACAACTCAGGCATTCTTCAAGATGTATATGTGAGGGGGAACTGAGTATTTCGCTTGTGGAGTAAAATAGGGATCATAGCTGCAAGTCTTGCATATGAAATCGGTACTGTTCAGTAGCACCAAACCATGACTGCACCTTTCTCTAGTCGGACTTGAAGACCCTCGCAGTACTCGTCATGGCTACCTGTCCGGTGTTACAGTTGAGCTACTGGTATAGAGACTGGTGCCAGGATATTATGGCTACGTATCTAGAGTACCGAGCGCTCGTTTGATCTTATCAGTCAAGTATCCAACCTATGTTAGCACTGATTGAGCCGCCGATGAAACAATTGCCCGTTCTACGTTATAGAATTTCTGATATTGTAGTACCTCATACTTGTCAAATTTAGGTACCACTCAAATCTAAAAGACGAAGGAGCTGGTGGAATGACTGTAAATTAGAATTCTAGGTTGGTGTTCACCGTGACGGTGGATGTTCATTCGAGCAAATCTGATTCACCATTATTACATGATAACAAATTGTCATGGTAGCCCGATCTAGTGCCTTACGTGCCATCATCAAGTGATATCTCCATCATTGTACAACGCCCCAGAATATTAGAAACTGTTGCGGAGGTAGCGAGAGCGCCACTTCCCTCGGTGGTCGTGTTTATACCTCCATCTCGGGTCTAATCCATTAGATCTAAGAGACCTGTCTATTTATATACTCGACATCAACAAACCTTGGGAAGAGAAATGGAAGCTAACTCGGAAGCCAGAATGTTACGGTGACGTTGGAGGCCCTATAGTAACATAAATTTGGCTAGTACTATGATCATTATAACTGTCCTTTGCATCAAATCAATTAGATATTCCTTCACAGTACCGCCTCAAGGTCACCTGAGTAGTTTCCTGAGCTTGTAGATGTGGCGCTCCCGCAGACTCAGAGGGTCGTGAATTCGTTGACATTGTTGACATATCAGAATCTGAAAATTCACTCCACCCAGCTCTTGAGTTATCTTTTTCTGAGATCAAGCAATACTCACTATATCGGCATGACATCATAGTCCGCTTAACCTGCTGCGGTGTGTGGCCAGCTACCAGGGCAGTACAGGCTATGATCTGCGACAGAAACTCACTTCCCCATGCTTGGATTACACGGTGGGTTTGACGGACTAAGTACAAGTATTTTTGAGGCATGACGAGTCAACGCAACAGTTGGGGACTAGGTGAATTGCCCAGTGACCATGTGCAGCATAGTAAGGCTCGTACGAAACTCCGATGAGTAGTGACTATGCCCTATGGGGCCGAGTGCTCACCATTTCGTGAGTCGTATTTTGGCGTGGAAATGGGATAGTTGGCCGCGCGATGTAATGGTGAGTAACGCAATGTAGTAGAGGCCGGGCGACACAGTTATAGTTAGCCAGTTCAAGAAGTGTGCCACCGAGAAGTTCAGGACACTAACCTCAAAACTTCATAGACGCCTACGCACACCTCTTGAGTCAATTCGCAAAATAGCCACGCCTCTGATATGCAGATTCTACGACAATAGTCTTCCTCACACTAGGCCTGATTCGGATGTGGCACTTGGAGAGCTTGAGACGTCCGAGTCTGTGAACGACCCGACCAAGACGCGGCTCAGAGTACCATATGCCGCGGAGTTTAAACATTATCATGTACGTTTATATTTTAAACCTTCAATGATACACAAGGCAAGTAGCTTAGGTTGCGGGACCGTGATCAGTTTATTACTCGCTGGATTTACCTTCGCTGGTGGTCAACTCAAGCTTGGCCACAACACCATTCATATGTGTGACAATCCCAAGTGAGTCTCCATTTCTCCACATGAGAAATACTAGTTTCGTGACCTTACATCACTCCACTGACGATTTTGCTGCTAGTTTATTTGAGCGCAGTACTTATTTTGAATTTATACCTCTTTTAACACCCTTTGCGTGCAATGTTGAACTGTCATGCGACGCATACGTCATGCACATCATCAATTCCGATTCTTACTGTCTCCGATCAACAGAGGTCGATGACCATGCCCACCACGCAGCATACTCCTACTTGTCAATTTGTGACAAAATCCTGTGGCTTCATTTTTGGTATACACTTTCAATAAAAATGCTGACGCGCTCACAGCCCAGGACTTCTGGTATCAAGAGATTCATAAAGTGTTTACACAGGTATCGTCGTCTCCCATTTCTAACACACATAATCATCACTCACAATGGCTACTATCTCTGCTTTAGTGCTTGCCGCTATCATGACCGTGGTTCAGGCCCAGTCTCTCAACGTTGTCAACTCCTGCTCTGAACCTGTCTTCTTGTTCACGCAAACCGACTTTGGTTCTATCGACAACAATGTCACGATCGGTGAGGCCAGAGTTCAAACCTATCTATTAGCTCCAACTGGGACGGCGCTATCAACGTCGGTAAGTGTGTAATTCCACTCCTGAGCTTCTCGCTGACCATAACACTAGGTACTGGATGCAACGACAACGGTTCTACATGTACCACTGGTGGCCCTACTTGGGACGGTAGCACTCCATTCAGCAGAGCCGAATTCAACTTTGTGAGTCCCAGTCGCCGACATTGAATAACTCCTGACTTGAAAACGTAGTACGCCATCCCCGGAAGTGTGACATATGATATCTCGGTCGTCTATGGATATAACGTTGGAATGCAGATTTCCTCAGCTAATTCAAGCTGTGATGCTTTCGCTTGCACGATCTCGTCTGCTGTGTGAGTAATCTATCCGTATTAATATCACGTTGTTCATATTGCTTCAGCCCGTTCCTGGACCCGGAACGACACTTGCTACTCCCCGTGCTGCTCCTCTGCGAGCGCATGCAGTGGTGGCGCCCTTGCTATTGCGGTGGAACCTGCCTTGACAACGAGGGCTCTGGCCCCAACAGTCCTTTCTACTACGAAACTTGTTATAATGCTTACACATTCCCTGACAATGACGGTGCCGGTATGTAATTCCATCCTACTGCCATCGGTATGACAGACTGATAATTATCGTTCAGATAGCTCTACTTCTGTTTACGTTGTCACATATACTTGCGGCAATACCAATATCACTCTTACTCTGTGCCCTGACGTACGTCCTTCTGACTACACCTCGTAGATATAGGCAATGAATGTCGTTTATATTGTATATTGGAGCTGTCGTATTCGTTCAATGCAACGTGGTTTCTTAGTATTGATATTTTCAAGATTTATTTATGGATAACTTGAACGTTTTTGTGAGCGTGTGCCGCTGCTCATGTGTTTTCTACTTAAGCAGAAGATGGCAACGGCTTCACGGCCAACTGCGTCGGAGTAAGTATCACGCATAGTACTGTGCCACCAACAGTCACTTTCAATAACTGATGAAATCAAAAACTTTCTACTTCACTTTTGTTCATTCTGAATGACGTGAAATGTTTGCGATATTACTACTGATGTAACTGAGTACGCAACTGACGTGGAAAGGGCCTGACCATTTTTTTGGCACTCTTTCATCACGTTTTTCACATGACGTTGGTCGAATCCACAAGCCCGCTATCTTATTATTAACGCGTACATCAACAAACTTTGGAAGAAAGATGGAAGCCTAAGCCGGGATGTCACGGTGGCGTTGGAGGTCCCACCGGCATCACGGGAACATAGATTTGGCTAGTAGTAAAATCCAGTAATTATCCTTCGCATTAACTTGATTAAGATATACCTTCGCAGTCCCGCGCCTCTACTAGTATCCTAGGCTTGTAGATGTGGCGCTCCCCGCGGCATAGCAGAGAGGGTCGCGAATCCGTTGAGTACACTGTTGATATATTGGAATCTGAAAAATAACTCCGTCCAGAAAGTGTAATCAGCTCTTGGGTAATCTTTCTGAGACCAAGTACCCACTGTATCAACACGACTTCATAGTCAATTTCATCTACTGCGATGTGTGGCCAGCTACCAGTGCAGCACAGTATATGACCTGCGACGGAGACTCACTTCCCCATTCTTGGACTGCGCAGAGTAGTGGATCGGAAAACAGACCAAGCTCTGATGAGTCCAAGTATTTTTGAAAGTACGGAGAGTCGATGCGACAGTCAGGGACTGCCATGTGTTGCACAGTAACTCAGGCTATTGTAGTGAACGCAGTGCCGGCAAACCGTTGATTTTCCGAAGGTACGAGAGATAGGGCTGGTGAGATCTAGGATGTGGAGGCCCTAATAATGATTAATGAATCTTGTAGACGCCCATAATAATATTTAATTTGTGTGAATACTAGGGCGCAATACCGACATATGGGATGTACGGGTGGAGAACTGTTGGAAAACCAGGTCAAGAAATTCAGAATCAACCTATTAATAATTCAATAACGGACCTGCATGCTGTAGTGGAGATACGGCAGTAAAAATGCCATGTTCCATTACATCGTGACCTGGTACATATTAATGTGTGTGAAGATCAAGAGGAGGGCTGATGCAGTGGCTAACATCAGTAGCAAGATGTTGGTACCGATGGGCTATGTATATGATGCACAGCAGAGTACTTGGCATGCCGACCGAAACTCCGACTTGGAATATAGTAACTAT
The DNA here is from genome assembly GCA_016800925.1 of Suillus spraguei. Lineage (NCBI taxonomy): Eukaryota > Fungi > Basidiomycota > Agaricomycetes > Boletales > Suillaceae > Suillus > Suillus spraguei. The sequence goes on along the minus strand of JABCPU010000532.1, from coordinate 20,322 downwards.
CCCTGCTCATCATTTCGTGAGCCGTGTTTTGGGGTGGAAATGGGATGCATATCATGCGATGACGGTAAGCCATGAAGATATGCTTCACAAAATGGAGGGATAATAGACGCTGAGTTCAAACGTTCATACTAGCCAATTTGCTCACGATTCCAACATGCAAATGCTTACGGCAAGGACACACGGGTCTTCCTCACGCTCGCTAGGCCTGATTCAGATGTAGCATGTAACAAAATAGTATCCCTAACTTGTACACAAAACTCTCTGGCTCGTCTACTTAAACCATGAGCCGCGGACTTGAAAACAATATTATGAAGTATATTTTAAACCCCGATATATCCGTTCATTACAACTCATTACCTATTGAATTTGCTTTCGCTGGTGGTCAACTCAAGCTGGGCTACAACGTACTACAAACCTTCCATCTGTGACAATCGCAAGCTGTGAGTCTCCGAACAAGTTTGCATCAGAAATAGTTACCTCGTATCACAAATAACAATCATGTACTCACAGAAGAACTATTTTGCTCTTAAGATCTTAGTCTGTTTGAGCGCAGTACATTTATCCCTCTTTTAGCACACTTCACGTGCAGTGTTGTGTTGTCGTTGCATCCTCCATCATGCATATGATCTATTTTTATTGTTTCCGATCAACAAAGATCAATGGCCATGTCCATCACGCAGCATACTACTACTTGTCAATTCGCCCTGTTTGTGACAAAATCCTGTAGCTTCATTTTTGGTATACACTTCTAATAAAGCACTGACACGCTCACCTTCAGGTATAAAGGGATCCATGAAAAATGTTTAAGGTATCATCATCTCCCATTTCCAAGTCATCTAATCACTCACAATGACTACTCTCTCTGCTTTAGTGCTTGCCGCTATCGTGACCGTGGCTCAAGCCCAGTCTCTCAACGTTGTCAACTCTTGCTCCGAATCCGTTTTCTTGTACACGCAAACCAGCTTTGGTAGTATCAACAACGATGTCACCCTCGGTGCAGGCCAGAGTTCAAACTTAGATATTAGCTCCAACTGGGACGGCGCTATCAACGTCGGTAAGTGTGTGACTCCCCTCCTCAGCTTCTCGCTGACCATACTACTAGGTACTGGATGCAGTGACAATGGTGCTACGTGTACCACTGGTGGCCCCACCTGGGACGGTAACACTCCCTTCAGCAGAGCCGAATTCAACTTTGTGGGTCCCAGTCGCTGATATTGAATAACTCCTGACTTAAAAATCGTAGTACGCCATCCCCGGACAAGTGACATACGATATCTCGCTCATCTATGGATATAACGTTGGAATGGAAATTTCCTCCGCTGATGGGAGCTGTGATGCTTTCGCTTGCACAATCTCATCTGGCTGTGTGAGTAATCCATCCGTATTGATATCACGCATGTTTATATTCATGTTGCTTTAGCCCGTTCCTGGACCTGGAACTGACACTTGCTACTCCCCGTGCTGCTCTTCTGCAAGCGCGTGCAGTGGTGGTGCCCTTCCTGCTGGTGGAGGAGGTTGCGTTAACAATGAGGGCCCTGGTCCCAACAGTCCCTTCTACTACGACACTTGTTATAATGCCTACGCATTCCCTGACAATGACGGTTCGAGTACGTATTTCCATCCTACTACCATCGGTATAGTGGACTGATAATTATCGTTCAGATGGCTATACTCCTGCTGACTTTGTGGTATATACTTGCGACAATACCGATATCACTCTTACTCTCTGCCCTAACGTGGTCCTTCTCACTACACCTAGTAGATATAGGCAATAACCGTTTATGTTATGTACTGGAGCTGTCGTATTCATTTGATACAATGTAGTTTCTTGGTATTGATATTGTCAATAGTTGTTTGCGGATAGCGAAATGTACTTGAATAGAATTTGCTTATCCGAGAAAATGGTGAAATGGATTACTATGAAATTCAATCGCCTGCCGGTGGAAGGTTCACTGATGATCTGTGAGAAGATCAGACTATCAATAGTAATGAAGGTTTTCATATCATTTCAATCTACGAGCTATTGGCTCACTAGTACTGCCTACTACCAACCTACACACCTCGAACTCAGGGGCAGAAACTGCCGAATTCAAACGCCGTTTATTACCTTGTGGAGTTGTAGTATTTTTTTGACTTGAACAACCTCCTCGAGCTCTTCTCTCATCTACTGAACTAATCACTGAACACTCGATTATCTTAGTATACATGGCTCCCATTAGGTCCGAAAGGCAGAAAAAATTCATATGCTGTAAGTTTTGATTTTGTAGTAGGCGTATCATGTGTGATTCATTGATATCCTTAGCGTTCTCGAGCGCTGGTCATTGGGCCATGAGTAGGCGTCACCCCGCAAGGTCAGGTTGAAATGTCAAAACTAATGTGTGATTACCTAACTTTATAATTTCTTCGCTTCATGTACTTGGCTCGCTCTTCGCTGGTGCATGCATTATGTCTTTTTATACCAGCTTAGAATACTAGGGCGTGGTAGGCCTCAATACATGTGCAAATTACAAACAGTGCCATGTATACTAATCAACATCTGGAACTATAGGTTGCTCGTGCTGCTGTTTTTCCAAATATGCAGTATTCTGCATCAACAGATTGTATTGCTTGCTATCACCCTGAATGGCGTCGGGTGTCAGTAATCTAACACAACAGAGGGTTGATGTGACTTACAATGAATGTGGAGGGGAAGCCAGGTTCGAAAGGAACTATGCTCTCCAAATACTTCACGTGCTCAGGTGTTAACGAAATCGCCAGAGACTCCAAATTGGCCTCCAACTGCTCCACTTTTCGCCCACCGATAATCGGGAACACATAGGGCGTCTTCTGCATAAGATATGCAATGGCAACAGCTGTGATGTGCTTTGCACCGACTTCTTTCGCGACCTTCTCGAGCGCTGCGCTCATTGCCCTCTCTGTCTCGTTGCGTTCCCAGCTGGGATCTATGAGCGTGCAGCCTTTCTCTCCTGTCTGCCGGCGGCGTTCCTCTTCCTCGTCGGTTCGCAGTTTTCCAGCCGCAAGGACGTTCCAAGGCGCAAGCGCAAGACCTATGCATGGGCAAACGCGAGTTAATAGACCAGATAGTGAAGAACAAGGTTTATTTACCTTCGGAGCGGGCCATTGGTATGATATCCCGTTCAAAATCCCGAAGCATAACATTCCAAGCACCTTGGTAGATCACAAACGGTGTTTTTCCATGGTCCCGAGCATATTGGTTCGCTTTGGACACGACCCAAGCAGGAGAGTCTGAGATACCCTGCCAGCGATGGATATCAACGGATGTTGTTGTCAGTATAGAAACGGGGACACTCACAAGATACAACACTTTCCCTTGTTGCACCAGCACATGCAGACCATTCATGACCTCTTCGACGGAGGTGTCCCAGTCCCACCAGTGCACGTATAGAATGTCAATATATGATGTCCTCAGCTTTTTTAAGCTAGCCTCAACGCTAAGGTGCATTGACTTGACATTGTTACCACTATATGATATTTTCTGGCGAATGGAGTCGTTGCCGCGCTGGTAATTGGTCGTATACTTGAATATATTTGTATCAGTATCGGACTATAGATGATCCACGGAATCCCAAAATTACCTTTGTAGCAATCACAAGCTGGTCACGGATCCCCCGTTCCTCCGCCCACTCTCCGATGATCTCTTCAGAGCTTTGATCTTGGCTAAGAGGTCGCGAGGTATGTCAGCATCAACAACAAATTCAGGAAGACTGTAACACGATACGTACTAGTTATTAGCAGTGTCAATGAAATTTCCCCCGGCATCGTAGAAGGCGTCCAACAGCTTGAATGAGGATATCTTGTCCATGCTACCCATCCCAAATTTCTCCCACTTGTCGCCGATACTCATGGCACCGAGTTGCAAGGGAGAGACATGGACACCAGCATGAGGCGATAACACGCGATATCGCGCTAGCCTAGATGATGGCTTTGGAATGGGTGCCCAGAACGCACTAGACATGATTATAGAGTTGAGTGAGGTTTCTGTTAAACTGCAGTTTGTCCGAAGGCTGGGAGCATCTTATACATGTTTTCAGTCTGGCACCTCGTCAGCACCATTTTGTGATCACTGCGATGCCAGTGGAACGCGTCAGTTTTCTGAGTAAGTTAATAAAGAAGGGCCTACTACGTATACCACTGGCAGCTGCCAAGTAAGCTAAAAATATTATGAAGACGCACACCGGTTACGGCTATCACACCCTGACTCATGATGCTTACCCACGCAGCTGCTAGTCTGTCATGAAGTTGTGTAAGACACGCTCACACGCGTACAAAGAGGTCACAATAAGTTGGTATGTTTCTCCAAATTAATGAAGAGAATTCCTAGTCATAAGATAAATATTCGACGAGTCAACGTGAATGAATGATAAATATGAAATGATCGTCTCATTGGTACGTCCACTGCAATTAAAACACCGGGGCATCCCGCAGGAAAAATTAACCTTCTTTCTTCACTCACCGTGTAACTACGTTGGCAGCGTTGATGGTCTTGGGTAACCGCAGCGATAAGACAATTCGAACGGTTGGGTTATCTGAAACCACGAGATCAGACCAAATGGTATTGAGCAGCCAAACACTTACCCGACCCATGACTATTTCCTTCTCTGTACGAATGTATTGCAACTTGAGGGCTCCTGTTTGCCCAGATTTTGCATGTATCGCGTCATGTACAATCTGGTACAATGTGACAATCCCATGTTCCATGGTTGAATGCGCTGTAGATGGAGACTTCTCAGATTCGCTTCGCATCGAGGGTATCATAAGGCTCCTCAAAAGTCAGTAGGGTAATCTGAACATGTGGTCTAGACTCATAAACAAAGTGACACAATCCAGGTATTGCCAACTGGGAGGCAAATCGCCTGTTTTCCCGGAGTCGACAGCTCTGACCAGCGCATCGAGGGATCGATCACCATTCAATTTATGGGGTCAATGTCAGCGATATGAATGTGCAATGTACTAAGGTAAACAGTCTAGGCACACCTGAGTGACGATGTCGTACCATGCTCGCACAGCCTCGAACCACACAAGTCTAATGCCAGAATCTTCGAAGAGCCTGGTTGGGTGCCGTGAAGTGGCACCTCAGCTGTGTTCGCCAACATGGCTGGCGCTAGTGGTATCTGCACCTCCATTGTTCTAGGGTGTTGTCCTTCGATAAGATTTATGGTCTGCGTCAGGGCGATGTAGAAAAGTGATATATGCGTTGATAAAACCAGCAGGGTTGAACTTTGGTAGACAAACCGGAATCCATATGCAGATGGAGGCCAAATTATAACAGACAGGGAACAAACAGTATTGACAAGGATGAGTATGTCTGCAACAAGTATATATGAAGGTCAGACCTTATAATAAAGAAAGGACACGCACCAGCAGGGCGTATTGAATGTTTTTGAGGTCGCACCAATGTTATAACCTGACGTTGTGCAACTAAAATAATGTGGAGTATAGAAAGCCAGACCACCGTGCTCTACTTCCAAGGCTTCTACTTCTCAGAACCTTCCTAGTGAGGTAAGTAGCTTCTATTGGCCTGCGAACACCTTGTGCGACTCGCGACCGTTCGAAAAATTTCAGTCCACGAGAAACAGATTTTGATTTTGTTGTGGCAACCACCTGGCTAAGGCCAGTTACAGCGAACTTCCAAAAAAACCATCCATGAACGGATATCAAAGTGTGTTCCGATAGAAAGTAACCTCGTCGTCGGCAGGTTTCGAACCTGCACAGTGCAAGAGAAACAGATTTGTGGCAAACACCAGGCTAAGACCAGTTGCGGTGAACCTGCAAAGAAACCATCTATAAATGAATATCAAAGTGTGTTTCGATAGAAAAAAAGCTCGTCATCAGGAGGTTTCAAACCTGCACAGTGCAAGAGAAACAAATTTTCATTCTGTTGTACATAGCAACCACATGGCTAAGACCAGTTACGGTGAACTTCTAAAGAATCCATCCATGAGTGAATGTCAAAGTGTGTTCCGATAGAAAAAAACTGTAGTTCAGCAGATTGCGAACTAACGTAGTCCAAGAGAAACAGATTTTGATTTTGTTGGCGTAACCAAACTGGCTAGACTTCTTTAACTCTTCCACTTGACAAGACTTTCTAAGTTGAAAATCTATGAGCCCCTGATTGACACGGCCCGCATAAACAATAAAACTGCCCCGACAAGGGACGAATACTGAGATAATTCTAACTCACCATCATCAGCAGGTTCAATGTGATTGACATTGCCACTAGGTATACATGAAATTTCTAGAAACACAGAAGGAAATCAGCAGATCGAGGACAATGAGACACTGTCACCACTTTGAAGGCCAGGCATGGAGGATTGGAGACGGAATCTCGCCTTCCCACAAAGCGGTGGCCACGCAGTAATCCAGTTCATCTCAAACATAACATCGAGACCACACGCGACCTCGAACTCAACATCGGTAGTGAGAACACGGTAATGAATCACTGAGGCCACGGGGATTTCAGTGAAACGCGAACTTGGGCCTGAATGGCCGAGCGAACAGGCAATCGAAGAAGACGAGAGAAGAATACGATTCAAGGTCAAAAGCAACAGACGACCGATTTGAATGAGGTCCCAGTGGAAAAACACGATATAACCCACTCCCTTATGGTGGCGGGCGTCCTGGAATAAAACACCCATTAAAACTTCGATCTTTCACGTGTAGCAGAAGGTTTGACCTTCATCTTTGAGGTTGGTACCAGTGCTTCGGCAACACGCGCTCGCAAGCTTTGGTCCAATTGTAGACAATTCAAGGAAGAAGTCGCCACTGCAATGTCAAGTTCCATTCGACCTAACAACGAAAACGAAAACTGTTCTGAACCTGTTTTTCGAGCAAGATCACAAAGCTTTGAGGAATAATGGAGATGAATTATCTCACTGTCCAATAACCTGCGCAAGTCAGAGTTCGTACGACGCTCGAGGATGCGTCGTAGTTGAGATGCTGTAGCGATGCTCAGTATTTGTAGATGTAGATACTCAAAGCGTGAGCGACTCTGGAATCCTTATTCATCTTAATGGTTGAATCACATTGAAAACATAACCCTTGGAACCACTAGAAGACAACGAGATAGCAGGCGTTATCGTAAGTGGTGGTGATGCATATTCACAGATTTGAAATGTATAGCCTCAGTGAGAGCCCAAAATAAAAATTGGAGCGGAGCACTAAGTTCGCACGGTCGGAGTGTGAAAACATCGTAAGATGATATCGGCTTGTCGGCACAAGAAGGTTTGAGTACTGAGTCAAAAACAAGATTACAATACTAAGAGCGTGAATTTTATCCAATGCGGTCCCATAAGGCTATGGTGAACTCTTGATTTTCCAGTGTGACAGATCGGGTTAGTGAAATCTAAAATGTGGAACCCTATAGAATGAATATTGTAGACGCCCATATTCAGATTTAATTGTATGAATACTGGGGTACAATGAATGCCAACACATATAGGATGTGCGGATAAAGACTATCGAAAAACTCGGTCAAGATCAATATATTAATAGTCCAGTAATGAGCTTGTATGCTGTAGGGACACGGCAATAAAAATACCAATTTTCATTCCATCGCAACCTGACACAATGGGTGTGAAGAAGCGTGGAGCCAGGCATTCGGATGCAGTGGCCAATGCCAGCTAGGCAAGAGCACAGGTAAACCCTCGGGTAGCGGAGGTCGTACCCCACTCGTATCCGCTCGAAGGGTACGAGTGTTTTGGGGGTATGCGGATATCAGATTGGCACGTGGGTACTGCTTTAAATCTGTAGCTACAAACGTAAAAATAATGTATATATAAATCGTACCTTTCGCACAGCGAGAATGAGTGAGTGAACACTAGTGAAAATGACTACAGACATGAGTGCGAAACCAAGTCCAGGCATGTGACGGATTTTTGCGCAGGTCGTAACCCGCAACCATCAGCTCGGGTACTACGCGTGCTCTTGCCTGGCACCGCTAGCAAGATATCAGTACCGACATGATGCGCAGCAGAGTAAGGCTCATACCGAAGTGACGAAACTCCGATGAATAGTGACCATGCCCTATGGGGCCGAGGTCCGAGTGGTCACCGTTCCGTGAGTCGTATCCTGGCGTGGAAATGTGATAGTTGGTCGGGCGATATAATAGTAAGTAACGAAATGTAGTAGAGTGCAAATGGGCGACACAGTTATAATTAGCCCATTCCCAAAAATAGTCGCGGCTCTGACATGCAGATTCTACTAGTACGACAATAGTCTTCCAGGCCTGATTCGGATGTAGCACTTGGACAACATAGCATCCTTGAGATCTTGTAAACGACCCAACTCGGAGTACCATGTGCTGCAGAGTTTATCATGTACGTTTATATTTTAATCCCCGATACACAACAATTGCGGGACCGTGATTAGTTTATATTCATTAATATCATCATTATAGTTCGTTCCTCGCTGGATTTACCTTCGCTGGTGGTCAACTCAAGCTTGGTCACAACGTACTACAAACCTTTCATATGTATGACAATCCCAAGTGAGTCTCCGAATGAGTTCTCCATTTCTTCACATCAGAAATAGTTTCGTGATCTTACATCAGTTCACTGACAGAATGATTAGTTTACTGTTAGTCTGTTCGAGTGCAGTACTTATTTTGAATTTCTCCCTCGTTTAGCACCCCTTCGCGTGCAGTGTTGAGCTGTCATCGCATACTACATCATGCACATGATCATTCTTACTGTCTCCGATCAACAAAGGTCCACGACCATGCCCACCATGCAGCATACCATTACTTGTCAGTTCACACTGTTTATGACAGAATCCTGTGGCTTCATTTTTGGAATACACTTCCAATAAAATGCTGATACACTCGCGGCCCGGAGCTTCTGGTATAAAGGGATTCACAAAGTGTCTAGACAGGTATCATCGTCTCCCATTTCCAACTCATATAATCATCACTCACAATGGCTACTATCTCTGCTTTAGTGCTTGCCGCTATCGTGATTGTGGCTCAAGCCCAGTCTCTCAATGTTGTCAACTCCTGCTCCGAAACAGTTTTCTTGTTCACGCAAACCAGCTATGGTAGTATCGACAACGATGTCACCGTCGGTGCGGGCCAGAGTGCAAACCTAGGTATTAGCTCTAACTGGGACGGCGCTGTCAACGTCGGTAAGTGTGGAAATCCCCCTCTTTAGCTTCTCACTGACCACGCCACTAGGTACTGGATGCAGTGACGATGGTTCTACATGTACCACTGGTGGCCCCACCTGGGACGGTAACACTCCCTTCAGCAGAGCCGAATTCAACTTTGTGGGTCCCAATTGCTGATATTGAATAACTCCTGACTTAAAAACCGTAGTACGCCATCGCGGGAGCAGTGACATACGACATCTCGCTCATCTATGGATATAATGTTGGAATGCAGATTTCCTCCGCTGATACGGGCTGTGATGCTTTTGCTTGCACCTTCTCGTCTGGCTGTGTGAGTGATCTATCTGTGTTAACATCATCATGCATATTCATATTGTTTCAGCCCGTTCCTGGACCTGGAACCAACACATGCTACTCCCCGTGCTGCTCCTCTGCGAGCGCGTGTAGTGGTGGCGCCCTCCCTGCTGGTGGTGGAGGCTGCGTTAACAACGCGGGCCCTGGCCCCAATAGTCCTTACTACTACGATACTTGTTATAATGCCTACGCATTCCCTGACAATGACGGTTCGAGTATGTGTTTCCATCCTCCTGCCATCAGTATAGTGGACTTATAATTATCGTTCAGATGGCTATACTCCTGCCGACTTTGTGGTATATACTTGCGGCAATACCGATATCACTCTGACTCTGTGCCCTGACGTTGGTCCTTCTTACTACACCTCCTAGATATGGCAATGAATAACCGTTCATGTTTTATATTGGAGCTGTCGTATTCGTTCGATACAATGTAGTTTATTTGTACCGATATTGTCGATAGTTTTTTGCAGATAACAAAATGTCCTTCAATAGAATCTGCTCATCCGAGAAAATTGTGACGATCTGTGAGAAGATTAGACTATCAATAGTAACGAAGGTTGTTTCAATCTACAAGCTCTCACTAGTACTGCCTACATACACTCAGGGGGCTTCGTTCGGAAACTGCCGAATTCAAACGCCGCTTATTACCCTGTGAAGTTGTAATATTTCTTTGACTTGAACAACCTCCTCGAGCTCTTCTCTCATCTACTGAACTAATCACTTAACACTCGATTATCTTAAATGGCTCCCATTAGGTCCGAAAGGCAGAAAAAGCCATATGCTGTAAGTTTTGATTTCGTAGCAGGCGTATCATGTCTGATTCATTAATACCCTCAGCGTCCTCGAGGGTCTGATGGTCATTGGGTCCACGACCGAGCACCACTTCAATCAGCAAGGGCAAATGCGCCAGCCAACACCGGTTCAACTACAAAACTCATCGTATCCAACCTGCACTACGAGATCACGCCTAAAGACTTGGTGGTAAGTATCTTATGCCGCCCATGACTAGAAAGCGCCTTACATCCCCTTTCAGTCCATTTTCGGACAGATAGGCACGCTCGTTCGCGAGCCTTTGATCAGGGTACGATGATTCCGAATTCGAAAACACCTCATCACCTCCTGCCCGGATTTTTATTCGCTCGCATGGACCGGACAATGCTTGTGGATGATTCGGATCGCTTTCGCTTCTGGCTCATATAACTGAAGATGACAACGAAACTGAACCTGAAATCCGCTTTTCATTTTTAAAGTACGACCGCAGTGGACGCTCGTCCGGCGTAGCAGTTGTGTCGTTCGAGACACCTTTGCAAGCGACGCGTGCCAAGAGACAGTTTGATGGCAAACTTGCCAAAGGTAGGTGTTGATATTGGATGGTTGGGGTCTGCAGTGTGACTCCTCCCAAATGTCCTAATATAATCGTTTGTTCTAATTTTTCTTTGCTATATAGGACAACCTATGGAAATCGCATTCGACGTCGCGCCTGTACGAACAACTTCGCTGTTGAGTAGGATTGAACGACCTTCATTGGCGGAGCGTTTGAGTGGTGGTGCTGGATTGAAACAGCAGGGAGGGTAAGGAGTGAAACATGCCTTGAGCACCGCTTTAATCGCATCCTTATATTCTTAGTGCCGGTATGGCTCGCACACGCCAACCACGATCCGCGAGGGCTGCCACGTCATCAAAGACAAAGGCGCCAAAACCTATGCGATCCAGAACCCCCACAGTGGAGCAACTTGATCAAGAGCTTGATGTTTTCATGGCTGATGACAAAGGTGCTGCAATCAAGAAAACGGTCACTGCTGTAGAGGATGTTGAGATGGCGTGACCTGTGTTTGTATCAAGTATCTGTACATAGTGAATGTATGCTATTATATATCGTGCTTATGCTTTTATTGTTCTGAATTGGTCTTCATGAACGCCCACTTTGCATTATACGTCACACAGGCGTTCTATTCGCCTTTGGGTGTTTCCTACTGTGAGTTATAATAAGGGATGTCTGTACACTACGTTTATCGTCGTGTTTCCCGATCTTCCTCTTTCGCGAATCACGCTTGAATGTCTCGCCGACGTCGCACTCGCAGGTCGCAAGGGAAACTGCTTGCGATTGATGGTCCAATATTCGCGTTGGCAGCGAGTGTAAAGTATTAGTTAGACATCAAGTACCGTTGCCACAGTGGCAAAAGGAGTTCGATTCAGTGGAAAGTAACAGGACACTGCAATGTTGACAACGACGATTCCAAGTGGGAGGTACAATGATCGGTAGAAGCCGTTCGGTCGGTACATGATGGAGAGGAGGATTTAATCCATTAGGCGAAGCAGAAGGAGATTCCAAATTCGTTTCTTCCTCTATGATGGCAGTAATGACACGAGCACTAATAAAATATACTCCATCCTCACTGGGCTCGAAAATGAGTATGGAGACAGTAGAATCGCCGGCTGTCTTCTGGATCGGCACAAATCCATCATCATGCAGAAGCGATGGTGGTGAGAAAAAAAGAGTACATAGGATCCAGAGAACAATGAGGCATGAGCGATTGCAAATTGCGGAGATCAAAAAGGCTACAATCAACCGTTCCGTAATTATATATGCCAGAGACTAGATAGTTACAAAAAAAAACAGCAAAGAACATAGTAACTTAGACAAGAATAAGTATCTGAAATATGAAATATATTATGATAATATTCCATATATATCGAGTCCATTATGACTTGGTACTTTTTACAGTTTCGGTAATCGTGTAGCGTTCATCAACGCCAGCACGTATCGTGGCAGACTGCTCTTCCGTGAGCAATACAATGTCATATTGCAATAACTTGAACGGGCCACCATGAGGAAATCCGCGTTTACGAGCTTCCTCGTCGTCTACAATGTCCTTCAATTTCTGTTAAGCGGAGTGTCAAACCAAGTGGTCTCAAGAAAACTCAGGAACCTTGACATACCACTACCAAGGATTTCTTGACACCGAAAACACAGTCGCTTCTTAGGTAGTCGCAGCCTTCTGGATAAAATGCCGTGACCAGCTTGTGGAAACCAGGGGCTTCGACTATCACGTGTAAATGGTTTGGTCGCATGTTATGACGACCAAGAAGGTGAAGAAGTTCACCAACCGGACCCTGTGAGAGATACGGTATATTCAACGTAAGATTGCGTAGAAACGAAACATAGACTTACGTCTCCAGGAATTGGGTACGCTACTGGCACAACAGCACGATAACCAAATCTACCATTGTCATCAGAGCGTAGGCGACCTCTGCAGTCCGGATGGGTGCGGTCTGAGTACTGCGTATCATAGAACCCTGACATAAATGATAAATATAGATCGTAAGATGAAATTTGGAAGCTAACCATTAGCATCGGTTTCCCAAGTATCAATGACAGCGTTGGGGATTGGTTGCCCGTCAGTCGTCAAAATCCGACCTTCGACGTACATGTAATCTCCTTTTCCTTCAGAGGCAATCGATTCACCAAAGTCCACTGCAACTCCATTTATAACTAGACGTGCATTGAAACAGCTTGGAACTCACCGTCCGCAGCATCCTCGGTGAAGAATGGACCCAGGACGCTATTCTCGGTTGCCCCTCCCACAACGGGATTATTCAACGAATCGACGAGAGCAGAAACACCTAGAACATCTGATAGCAGAATAGTTTCTTGACGCAACGGTGTGCACTTTTGTCCAATGCGCGTTAAGAAATCAATTGCTGTCATCCATTCATCTGTGGTCAGACTGGAGATGGTCGTGATGTCAGTCGAGACCTGAAGATTTGACAGGAAATAAACATGCCTGGTCTCATTAATGAATTGATGCAGGTGCTTGACGAGCGCCTTGAAGATGAACCTGTTGCGCCTGCATGTATCCAATATGTTTATATGTGTACCTACTTCCGTTTGAAGTACATATAGCACGTACGGATTGGGTGTTAGCTCTACGAGCTTCTGCATGTTGGCGGTGATAATCTCTGGTCTGTCAGGTAACTAGTGCCTTGTTAGAAAGAACCAGCGAGTACTACAACGAAGACTGACTGGCAAGTCGAAGGATGGAGGAGGAATGCCATTTGAGGTAGCTTTGAATTGAACTTTTGCTTCTGACATGATGTGGATTGAGAGAGAGTTGGGGTAGTGAGCCAGAATCCGGCACGGGATTATATAGTGATATTTGGATGGTTTCGGATCTTTGGAATTATGTACTAGTATACCTACGGATCCATGATTACTGTCACGGTCTAGCGCTATTTATATATCAGTTACAAGTCACGATGACGCTACCGTTTATCAATGTTATTATTACGTAGTCCCAGTCCTCGTTCTCACTCACTGCTACTGGCCAATCATTCTCTCACTTTTACTACTTGTGAAAACCAGTGCTTGGACCTGCCAATAATACTAGGTGCCCGAGATTTAATATTGGTCGATAGGGCATGGTATACCGCAGGGAATTTAAGCACTGATATATCTACCGATAGTCGTCACCTTCTCACACGAATTTTGTCAAACCCATACGTTTGAGCGACCAGTCCCCAGGCTGTTTGTTACCCTTCGGAACAAAACTTTCGGTTCCTAGTTTAAAGTTGCTTCAAGTCGGAAGCCGGCATTGCTTTTCCAGACGCCAGCAAGACCCCGAGGAGCCCATCTCTGTTCGTAATGTATCCTTTCGCCATGATGCATGATGGGCCGTCTGTTAATGTCTTGCCTCTCAACACTGTGTCTGCTGCTCACTAGCACTCTGAATATTTTCGTACATCACGAGTTAGCTCAGCGTCCTCGACCATTCGACAGGAAACCGTCTTCCTCTGCGCAGCTCGAATTCTAAAGTCCAAGTGCCGACCGTTCACACCCCTCGAGCTATGAAACACTGCGCCGCCGTCACGCTGCCGCTCTGGCCTCCATTCATTCACCCCTTGTCATGTGTAAGGATTAGACATCGTTTACCGCCGGAAATAGCCGAATTAACACTCACCACGACCACCACAGCTCACCGGCGCCAACAGTCAGGTCCCCGTCCAATCCGTCACTTAACGTTCAATGCTCGTCACTACCGCCTCGTTCGACACATTTTTTTGACATCGTCACCATATTAGCGGCCATCAGTTTGGATCCCGTTAACATATACTCAACCCTCGTGAGTCTCGTCACTCTGTACAATACCTGTCCTTTACATCCGCTCACTCATTTTTCTACTCTACCCTGTCAGGTGCGACGTCACTCCCTTCAGCGTCCGTCTTTGCATAATCGCTCGACCTAGCTATACCCGAGGAACTTAGTCCATGTACAGTCCTTATTCCTCAGTGCGGAATCATAAGAGTCACTCATATCAGAAGTCTCATTATCGCATTCGTTATTCAGCATTATATTCTCGGTATCTATTGTCACTGCCATTTATCAATTCTTATTTTCTCGCACTCGTTCACGAGTCTCGTTCTCTGATTTCGAGTGGGAGAGATATGGAGTGTAGCACTAAAAGACGGGGAACGCACTCAATAATTTACAATATGCACCCGAAATTAGTGCAGAGGTGAGAGTACTGAATGTGAATAGTGGCCCAGATCGAGCTCAGATCGAGGCTCGACAGATGAAGAGGAGGCCGAAACGCGCATGTGAAACGCAGACGACCCTGATTGATGATGTTTTTGGCCGCCTTCTTCCCAAACAGCATGACATTGCGGTTATCTTGGATCCCACATCTCAGTCTGGCCTGATCTTCGACAATTCCAATTCTGTGGTTTGGTTCGTACTGCGAATCTGCGATCATTTATTCGACTTGTCCATCGGCGTTGCACTCGTGAGTTGGAGCTCTATTTACTACTCGGGGATCGGCGAGTCATCGTGGATGCCGACACGGCTCCCGCTCGGACAAGAGATAGTATGGGTGTGATGGTGCACCGCGATGATCGCCCGTACCTTGAAGTGATCGGCAATTCCAGGAAACCGAGGATTTTCGGATGAGTGCTAACAGGGGGGACGACGGCCACCGATTTTCTCGTTTGTAAGAAAGAGGTTTGATGCTTACGGCGAGCTTCCAACTGCAATGAGTGAAACAGGCTTGTCCGCAGTACACTGAATATCAATATCTTGGCAAACTCAATACTGCCACGTACAGAGATTATGCGAAGACCATTTATATATAACACCTGGTAACGACTCGGAGTTTGATCTAGACTTGCAACATAAATATATTATGCTATAAAGCTTATGCTGATAGTCTGATGCGTATGTAGGTCAGGCGTCAGATCACTTTTAATTTTTAATTATAAATAGGGGTTCGCGGACCTTGCTCTGACCGATAGGCACTGGGTGGCCTGTACTTTGTATTTCAAAATATTGCTACAGGCTACCTGCTGTGTGTTCTTTTATCTCATGAAAAACTACTTATTACACGATAACTAGTCAGAATGAGATAGTCGGTTATGATTTGACTTTAGCAAATTCGTTCAAGAATTTCTCTTGCGCTTCGACCACGACCTTGACATGTTCAAGGGAAAGTGGTTCGTCCCTAAAATCACAGCTATAAGTACTGGAGAATACATCATACAGGGAGATGCCATACGATGACATGGCCAATGCTTGTGCGGTCCGCACAAGGTTCTTGATAGTGCGACCTAATTTTTTCGGACTAGTCAATGGAAAGGTTTTTCAAATATGAAAAACAGACATGCCGTTGAAAGGCTTCGCAGCCAGTTCCTTTAGGTCAGAGAGCGAAACATAGCACTGCGGCTCTTGTCCTTCAAGCTTGACAAACTCGTCAGGGCTCTGCCGTCCATCTCCGGGCTGTCCACTGCCGCCCCATAGTTCGCATCCAGCAAGCTCAAAGAACTTTCGCCAGATGATCAAACGGGCGTCAGCATCCAGCTCTGGGTACTTCACGGCTTTAACAGACGTCAGGTAATGTAAGGATTCTTAATAGGAGAGGTAACTACCAATGGAAAACCGAGATAGAAAGGCTTCGTCGAAGGCCTGAATACGATTGGTAGTCAAGAAAAGGACACCGCGATGGTACTCGAAGACCCGAAGAGCGACAGAAACGAGAGCGTTGCGCTCCAACTTCAAGAATATTCAAGTATTACAATCAATGAGAGATGCATAATAACCAACCTCATGGAGACTCCTTTGCTCCAAAAACACCTAAAGATGCGACACATGGAATCAGCATGACGCGCAGACGTCGAAACCAACTCACATCGGCTTCGTCAATGAGGACGACTGCATCCCATGTCGTTGCAAGCTGTGACAACGTTATAGTCGAGAAAAGGCAGACAAAAACTCAAGCTCACGAACCTTCAGAACATCACCCAGCTTTTTCTCCAATGTAGCGGGTGTGGTTGAAAGCTCAAGTGAACTGAGAACGTAGAGTGGCCGTTTCAGGTGTTCAGCCACAGCCTCTGCAGTCAGGGTTTTGCCAGTCCCAGGCGGGCCGTGTAGGAGCGCAATCTAAAAGCTTATTGGGGACACCAGAATCATCCACACGTAGAAAAGTGTCCTGACCAGTCCTCCGCCTTTTCCAGTAATGACATCGGAGAACACCTGCCCGGATGTATTGGTCGTCTTTGTAACATTGACGAGCCCTTTGATAAGAGCCTGATCAACTGTCAGAAGTTGATCCTTCAAGTTCAATTGCCAATCCTTCTACCTTTGTCGCTTTACTGAGAACGAGATGGTCCCAAGCATATTCGTCGAAATGAATCTCCTCAAGTTTACGAACGTCAAACTTCTCCCAAGACTGATGCAAGGTTAGTAGCACGAGGATTCCATGGACACGTCAATGGGCTGATACATGCCTTGCGAAGGACATCGAAACCATATACGGTCACCGGTAAGAGGTACAGTTGGTCTTCTGGGAGCTCTCTGATGTCATCAGGAGCATGACATTCACGAGCACTGGTGAGAACACTCAAAAATTCCTGGAGTGACTTGTCACCACTAACGGATACTTTCATAAATTATGAAATTCAGCAACAAAGCGGGACATACGCGTCGTTATGAACAAGCGAAGGTGAAGGTTTCGGCATTACGCACATTCCAGAAGGAGGCCCAGGCACCGAGGTAGGCCCCACACTAACCTCGAGTTAGCATATGAGTCACGGCATCGAATTATCAGAGGGTAAATACCGTCTCAGCTCTTGCGCCCTGCTGTTATAGCCGTTTCGATCAATGACCACGCGACGCTGGTGTAAATGCGTCAAGGTTCATGAATGAGAGTGACGGAAAGCTCACGCCATCACCTTGGAGTGATAGATCAGCTAAACATAATGAGACACCAAAAAATAAAATACGCACATGACTTGAAATGAATGCCCGACACAGCAGCATACAACCTCCCGCGTGCTGAAGGAATAAATGTAGGGGTATACGTCGTCATTCATGATAAAAACGATGTACCAGTCAGTTCATCGTGTGCGTCATCTTGCATGATTTTACACGGAAGATCAGATAGTGCATTTGTCCCCTGCAATGTCATTAGTGAAAAATAGTGATAGTACTGAGTAAGATCCAACTTACGGGGTAACGAATAATTTCAAAACTTCTGATCTCGCGGACGTATCTATGACCATCCCACATCATACCATAACCATTAAGTTTAAGGGAACTGATGGTCAGAGTCACGACAAAAATGAACAAAAATATCGGGGGAAACATGCTTGCCAAAAAAATGAGTCCCTGTTTGTGTGAACCTTACTTGTGTGATCTAGTACAAAGGCCAGCTAATTCGCATCAGTCTCTTGGTGCAACATCCAGCAAGATATCATAACTGACCTTATCGCTTTCAAACTGGTAATAGTGTTTCTCTCCTTTCTTGAAGTAGTACATGAGAAGATCAAATGAAATATGGCCGTAAGATAGTTCTAATTCCAACGCTTGGATCTGGTAAAGTAGGGATAAGCATCATTTGATTTTGCGACACAGAAGTGCTCACATGGGCTCGAACTCTTTCTCAACCAAAGGTATGAGAACGTCCAAGTGATTAATGAGATCTTCTAGGTACTGCTGGGCATCTTGTTCGGTTTTCTTCCCTGACGTGGAGCGTTAGGCAATGCCCAACGCAAGGATTATCAATAAAATGACGCATACGGGTCAATGAATCCAAGCGGCCAAGATCGTGCGCTTTCTTCTTCAACTCTTCTCCTGAAAGGCTAGACAAAGCTGAACGTGCATCCAAAAGGTGGGCCTTGAGCTCATCCAGTTTGGAGACAAAATGAGCGAGAGGTGAGTACGGATTTGGTTTGAAAAATTCGCCGCCAATAGCCATGCTAAGAAGATGGGATGAAGATTCGCAGAAGAAAATACTGCGAAATCACAAACCGCAGGAAGTCAGTCAGAGTGCTGCTGAAGTGACTGAAAACTACGTCAGGTTCCTCTGTGAAAAAATAAGTATAGAGCCGGAGTTTAGATCGTACGTCGTACCATCTAAGTCAGTATACCGGATGTTGAGGTAAAAATAATTGTCAACGTCCTCGCGAGGTGGCGCAGGCTGAACAGATGGGTGGTATGGTTGCCAAGTATATTGCACGGGTAGAGCACCCTGTGCTTGCGCTAGATTTTGTGAGCGAGTTCGCCTTGTTGGATCCTCAGCCCATATCTGCCAACGTCGCAAGTAGTGGTGTTCAGCCTTCTCCGTTTGTTCAAGAGGTGGGCGCTGAGAGATACTGTCCTGCGAGGAACGTCAGAACTAAAATTCTCCAAGTACCAGCTCGACCTACCACTAATGCCCCAGGGATACTTGGTTGCATTCTTGTTGTTGTTGTTGCGGATAGGCTCACTATGACGATGTACAAGTAAGGGTTAAAAGGACCATAATAGTTATGGGGTGTCCTCATCGCCATTTTATATTCGTTACATCCCACACAAGGTTCAGATACGGGAATAGTATTCCAGGTTCAGAGGTGAGACCTTTGCAAGCGCTCCGTAGAGCGGTATGATGTGACCAATCATAGGTGATTGACCCATCAAAATGCAGAGGCGCTTGGGAAGTTACTAGTATAGGTATTCAACCAATACCCACGCCGTCACAGCTCCCTCCTTTTCCAACAGAGTAGGACACGTACCTCTCAACAGGCACCTCCACGCAGTCGAACACAGCAACGTGCCAACAGTGGAATGAGAGTAGCGAATTCGTCCACCACTTTCTCTTCAACTGCCCAGCATACACCAGACAACGCAACATACTCAGGATGGAGCTGGGAACGAAGGCGCACTACGTGAAACACATTCTGAACAAAACCAAGTACCTGAAATCGCTGTTCAAGTTCATCGCAAGTACAAGAAGATTCGAGAAAGTATTTGGAGACGTAACACCACCCAACGAAAAGAAGAAATAAAGCAAGAAGAAGAAATGTCAGCATCACCCTAATCACTGTAACAACTATCCCGATTCACCTTAAGCTGGTGTTACCGTCCGCGCTCCGGCCAGGACCACTGTACAAGACCCATCATTCATACAACACGCACATAATTCACTAACACTGCAAGACAACGAGGTGGCAGGCGTTATCGTAAATGGTGATGATGCATAGTCATCAGGAAAACATCGAGTTCCTTAAACGCTCCTTATTTGCCTTAATTTGCTCAATAAGGAACTTTTAAGGCCGTTTTTCGTCCTTAAATTAAGGAGACTAAGGAGATCCATTTCCTTAAACTAAGGAAATAAGGAGGATAAGGAGCGGATAAGGCGGTCAAGGCATGTTATTATTTCAATAGACACAGAATAATCCAAGTATGCTAAGGCGAAAATAAGGACATCAACGAGTTCAAGGCAGTCAAGGCGTTCAAGGCGTGCTATGAAAATGACAAAAAAATATTAAAAACGGTGTAGGACAGCAATCGACGAGAGCAGAGATTGAAGTGAAACGATAC
>JABCPU010000531.1:0-41392 GCA_016800925.1 Suillus spraguei | reverse complement strand
ATAGGATTTGCACGGAATGCCTTCATGACTGTCTTCTTCAAACCCTTCACCCCTTGCACCTCTTCATCAGACTCACTTGACAAATCTAAGATATCCTTGCCCTCAATCTCACTCACAGCTTCACCTTCATCCCACTCAGGGTCATTGAGTGCAATAGCACCTGATTTCCTTGTAATGGCCTCCTCGATCTGACAAGCCAAATCTACATAGTCAGGCAGCTCACCATCTCCTGTGGGTTTTTTGATGTGACAAATCTATAAGTCACCATCAATAACTAAATATGCTACAGTTTAAATGAACAAATCATGTCGAATTTCGCTCGAATAGCCTTACATGAGCGTTCCATTATATGATGTTGTCGAGCCCACTTATTATAGGTAGCTGTCACAGCATCCCATGCCTTTCCACCAAGCGGAACACGTCATTCGATCTCCTTGAGCATCCGATTGAGTTCATCAGCAGAATAACCAGTCGCACCAACTCTTCAACCTTTTTTCAGGGCCTCACTAACTGACAGAGACATATCAGGCTCCTTGGTAGGGGCTTTGCCCTTGCCACTAGCTTTAGTTTTCTTCTTCAGAGAGGCTTTTTGAGGCTGTGCAGATGGACGCTTCGGAGCTTTGGTGGGAGCTGCCAAAAGGTATGGTTGCTCGAGCTCGTCATCAGAGATAGCCTCATTCAAAGGAATCAGAGGCTTGGAAGGAGGTTGAATGAGATGAGGGGGTCCAGCAGAGTAAAGGGAAGGATGATGTGTGCAAGATGGTTGAAACCCCATGTCATGATATAGGGTATTGGGAGGGTGTGTGCGAGAACGGCCTGGACCCTCGAGGAAGTTTGAATTACCATGCCTGTAAGGTTCTGCTGGGCCGAAGGCTTCGAACTATATATGATTAGCACTAGTAGACAGATTATAATTTAATTGCTGCACTCACATCTCCAAAGTTAAATGGCACAGGATGGCCATTTTGTGTCTGACTCGCTGCGTGGTCAGTACTAGCTGTGGAGACGAAACTTGCAGGGGTATTTGTGCGAGAAATGTTGGAATCGGCCCTGAGAGAATTGGGATGCAAAGATGGATTCACATTTCCAGCGAGGAAATACATACTACTGAGCACGATGTACAAGGCCAAAGGCAGGATCGGAGTCCATCGATAACGAAAAATCATGAATATGATCCGTTGAGGTGTTCCGAGACTGAGAAATCTAAAAAGAGTAAGAAAACTGCCTGAATCAGTCATTTTACGATTTACAGACATTTACAGACGAGTGCGAGAGCAACCAGTTGACAGGTTTGACAGCCACTTCCTAACGCAGCTCGGCTATTCGGTTAAGGCAGGTGGATTAAAAGAAATTCGTCTGTAAAACCTTACGGGAAGTCACCCATTGATCCACGGGTGAAACCCCTGGTTCCTCATTCCGCAAGAATGAACTCCATATGCGCTCAAAGGAGATAACAACTGTGCTGCTACGCATTCTACAGAGAGCCCTGGGGTAGATACGAGTTGGGCAAGTGCGGCAATAGGTGGTGCGTTTAGGACATGGACGCCGGTTCCTATTTATTTTATTCACGAGTTTGAGTATGAGTATTGTGTTTGAGAGTGAGCCTTCATGTCATTGAGAGGGAGGTGCCGTACCGATCACTATATCTGCCACGCCATGCCAAAACTCGTGTTTACCAGTATCCTGCTGATCTTCCATGGTTCCGGCGTTGACTTTGAATTTGATGTTGGGCTGTTTTTTGGAAGACGAAAAATATCCTTGGGCCATTTCAGAGGGGGATGTGACACGCGTCGATGATTACTATGTAGTGCGTACTAGAGGTATCTGATGAATACGGGTTGGAAGGGAGGATTGTAAAGCCTTGTACTGCGCGATATCAAATTGAGTAAAAGTCACTAGTCTTACTTAACGAAGACTCTTTGAGCCCGACATGAATCTTGAGCGGCATCTGCAAGCACCTTGCAGGTGAGAGCCACGCGTTATTACGCCTCTGCTGCGTCCTGCCAGTTGTACCGTTACGAGGGAGAGGGGAGTGCAGGGAGAAAAGATGGGTTCCTACTCAGAGAGTTGGCGGTGCGATGGATGTGATTGGGTGGGACGCACTTGTCAAACATTGTTTGGGTGCTGGAAACTACTACGCCGTATATGAGTGCTTCACCGATACTTCAAGAGTCTGTGTGTTTGTATCTTCATTTGTCTTCCGTTCCAGTGTGGAACTCGTTTGAAGAAGGCAGATAGTGAGAATCATCATCTTGTCGTCAGTGTTGTCTCAAATGTCAAGATCTTAGCCAAAGTTCGTTCGATGTTTTTAGTATGAGGCGGAAATATTGCTGTGCACCTACGGCTGTGTTCTGGCCGGCGAGGAGTTCGGTGTTAGATAATCCCGCGATACGAAGCACTGCCACTCTCCTACCGGCAGGTCTGGTGCCCCGGGTCTAATTCAAGTTCACGGGTCCTTGTACTTAGTATCGAAATGTTGTGATTCGAATGATCAAAGTTGACATTTACTAAATGCATTTAATGTCGAGGTCTTGATGGTACAAATTTAATTTGGCTGAGGGTTAGCGGTAGTGTAGCGCAGCTGCGCAATGATCAACTTGATCCATTACGTCAACAACTTGAGGACCCACCGTGTTCGGATCTGCTACGGTTGACTTTGAATTGCTTGCTGAACCCAAGGCTGCAGCTGGCGAATAGCACTCCAAGTCTTCGTCGACAGTAATCATTCCGTCTCAGGCCCTCGCATATCGGCTTTCTGGCCGGCTTTCTTGAGCAAGTCCGCAATCGCCAATCATTTCATACGCGATTGAACAAATCGGCGGAGTCGCTACAATTGCAGACCGTGTAAAAATCCGTTCACCTTCTGTTTCATATAGTAACTTCGCAATGCCATCTGTAAACTCGGTCAACGCTGGATCCAGCGTCAGCCATGCACGAGAAGCAGAAGAGAACCCTGCCAATTTGTCTGGACACGACGAACATGATGATGAGACCGGGAACGTTGGCTCACGGTCTTCGATGGATCAGCACATGAGTCGCGTTGAATCACCGGTCCCAATCTCACCTCCTGGATCTCCACTCAGGACACCAAGGACTACTCTCCCTGACACACCCTCAAGCCGTACAGGTCCACCACGCTCCTTGTCATTCACTTTCACTCACCCAAGCTCTTCATCCGTCCGACATCAAACTCTTGTCAGTGGCCAGCGGGAATACAGCGATATTTTTGACAATGATTTAGGAGACCGTGACAGACCGTCCTTTCAACTTAATTCGGGTTCGTCAAACTTCCGGGGTGCATTTGAGGTTAGCCCTTCTCTGGGAAAAGCGACCACAGATAAGAAGGGAAAAGCAAGAGAGAACAGAACTTCAGACCAATTCCATGATTCACAATTAGAGGACAGGTCAAATTCGATGTTTCCGGAGCCTTCTAACACAATATTCGAAGAGGAAGAGGAGAAGACAGAGAGGAAACCCATGTCTCGTCACCAAACAGTGGGACCTATTCGCAAGACCACTGGTCCTACCCCTCGGGATCTCCAGCGCGCTCAATCTCATCCTCCTCCTCGAGCAGATTCTACGAAGCCAGGAGCATCCGCGAAATGGAGCAAATTACGTGGTCTCCTACCTCATGTCCTTCGCACTGGGCAACATGGCGGGACTTCCGTGGTCGCCCCACATGAGGTAAATATCACGGACGAACTCATCACGGGTGGTTTGTCCACAATGATGCTGCGTTTGTGGTTCGAACGCGACGAAAAGGGACACCGGCGCATCCCTGTCCTCCTCCATCGCCTGCGTATACGAATTAGCGACAGTTTGCATCCCATGCAACCCCATAAAGCTGTGTTTCGCATCGAGTGCGAGTATGCCAACGGCGCAGTGCGTTGGGTAGTCTACAGGCAGCTTCGCGATTTGTTATCCCTGCATGCCCATTACGCCGTGTCCAATGCGTTTAGCAGTAAAAAGGATGCATTGCCAGAGTTTCCTCGAACTAGTAGGAGTTGTTCATTTGTCGATGTTCGGAAGCACTAAGTTGTTATACAGGTCTTCCTTACTTTAAATTCTTGAAGAAGGAATCCAGTGAGCGTCACGTCAAACAAGCTGACTTTGCTCGTTTGCAACGAGCAGCGCTAGAGGACTATTTGATTAAGCTTATACGCGGTGTTGTTCGTCTGTCTTCTTATGTCGTAATTGCCCTTCACAAACACCATTCTAGATGTTTCACCCAACCGCAAATAGAATCGCAGGCTTCTTTGAGTTAAGCGCATTATTCATCACTCTTGCTCATTCTGGTGGCGCACAATATAAAGCTGGACTCCTGCGCATTAATACAGAGGGTAATGGCCCCGGGTTTGGACGAAAATCAGCACGGTGGCGAGAACGAAGGGAGGCACGGTGGTGTGCCGTTCGTGATAGTTATATCGTGGTCATGGAGGACCCAGGAGAGGCAAGCCAAACGTCATTTCACTGAAGATCCTGCTACTAACAAACACGACTTAGATTGTAATTTGGGACGTCTTCCTATTCGATACGGAGTTCAAGATCATTCGGCCCACGCGATACTATCGCAAGGGTCTACACCTCTTGCAGCCAGAACCGGAAGACCGTGAATTTCTTGTTGGCTTCAGCAAGACGCAGCAACAGCCGCACCCAGAGACTCAGATGGAGTACCCACAAGCCCAGGCCGACTGCCTCTCTGCAATAGATAGTATCAAAGGTCGCCTTTCAAGGGTCCTTCGAATCGCTAATAGGTCGTCGCCAAATATTACCGTCACTACGGGTGGTGTTGTACAGCGTAATGAAGATGTTACTGCGGAAACGGGGCACATGAGGACAGAGTCAATCAGTTCTGGCAGCTCCGCTATAATATCTCGTCCTGCGACACCAATGTTAGACCCATCTACGCATGTGAATCCTCTGAAGAGTGCTAGTGCTGCAGAGGGCAGGGAGACACAAGGGGAGCCAAACGAACAGGATGGGAGAAAAAAGAAGAAACGGCCGGATGATGTCTCGAAGCATACGTTCTATGTCGAGAATTCGCAGATGCGGTTGAAATTGTTTGCAAGAAATGAGGTTGGTTTCTCATATCCAAGTGACTACATTACTGACGATGTGCCCCGGGCTTAGCGTCAAATGTTGCAATGGATTACTGCCTTGGAGAAAGCCGCTGCTACCACTCCTTTCGTCGCAAAAAATCGCTTCAACAGTTTTGCTCCTGTGCGATTGAACGTTGCTGCTCAGTGGCTTGTTGATGGGGTTCGTGTCTCCTTTTCTCTATATCATTTGATATTGACCACAAGGAGTAGCGTGACTATATGTGGAATTTATCCCGGGCTATCCTTCTGGCGCAAAAGACTATCTATATTCACGACTGGTGGCTATCCCCTGGTACGTCCATAGCTCATCATGGTAGTCACAGTTATTTATGCAGCACAGAGCTGCAACTGAGGCGTCCTAATAAACCCAAGTACCGCTTGGATAATCTCCTTGAGAGAAAGGCCAAGGAAGGCGTCAAGATCCACATAATTCTATAGTAAGAACCTTCGAATGTCGGTACTTAAATTATTGATCTGCTTCTAGTCAGGAAGTTTCGAACCGAACCACCCCTACGGATAGCAAGTAAGAACTGACAAGCATCTCGTAGATCTTGTGGACTCACCATACTATAAAGTTATGCGAAACAACGCCTCATGTCGCTACACCCAAACATCATGGTTCAACGTTCACCTTCACACTTCCAAACTGGTACATTCTACTGGGCACACGTAAGGGTTTTTTGCGCAAAAACGCGTTTATAAATAACATACCTGTAACAGCATGAGAAGTTCTGCGTTATTGACGAGACTATCGCATTCATGGGAGGAATCGACCTATGTTTCGGAAGGTGTGAAGTCAATTCAGACGTCAACCAGCTTTCATCACTAAACAACTTCAAAGATGGGATACACCACAGCACGTCATCATCGATGACCCAGAGCTATCAGCAGACAAGACCGAAATCTGGCCAGGTAGGCTCTAACCACACGATTTGAGAATTGGCTGACCTTGCACCACAGGCAAAGACTACAGTAATCCGCGGGTTCTTGATTTCCATGCGCTACATAAACCCTTTGAGGACATGTATGACAGGGCGAGGGTGCCCCGAATGCCTTGGTACGATGATCTGTACTTAGGGGAATACTGACATTCACAACTTCTTCCAAAAGGCACGATGTAGGCATGCAAGTTGTAGGTCAACCTGCTCGCGATATTGCTCGACACTTTGTTGAAAGGTTTGTCCCAAAATCCATTATCGTGAAGCACATCATCCAACTACCGAGCCACAGATGGAACTATTTGCTTCGGTTGAAAGTGTGTTTGTCGCTTGATAGATATCCTGTCCATGCTTAATTCATATCAGAACCACTCCCGAACCATGCCTTTCCTGCTACCTCCGCCGGAGTTTAAACCTGAAGAGCTTACCGCAATGGGTCTGACAGGCACATGCGAGATGCAAATTTGTAGATCAGCGGGCCCTTGGTCGCTCGGTACCTCTAATCTAACTGAGCATTCGATCCAAAATGCATACCTGAAAGGTCAGGCATCGCGGCTTACGCAGGAGGTGTTACTAACAGTCTTTTAGCAATCGATATGTCGGAGCACTTCGTGTACATTGAGAATCAGTTCTTCATAACTTCGTCAGTACTCGCTACTCTGGTACCATTGCTTGCTAATTTGTCTTGCAGGACCGTCGTGAATGATGTCGAGATTGAGAACCGCATTGGTGATGCGTTAGTAGATCGAATCATTCGCGCACATCGTGAAGGCACTCCGTGGAAATGTTGCATCGTCATTCCCCTCCTCCCTGGTTTTCCCTTTACCATCGATCACAGCGATGCTAGCGCAGTCAGTGGGGGAATATTTTCTGAAATCTTACTGAATTAATGTATCATCAGATTCGAATCATTGTCGAGTGTCAGAACCGCACCATCTGCCGTGGCCCCAATTCGATATTTTATCGACTTTGCAAGGAGGGTATAGATGTGCGTAGTTGATTTTACCGTTGGAACCGCTGTGTTTATCCTTGAATGATCAGCCTGAGCAATATATCTCCGTGTTCTCGCTGAGAAATTGGGCTAAAATGCGGAACGGTATATTGACTACGGAAATAGTGAGTGCCTACGCTACTGTGCTTTCGAACCCGCTAACCACGTTTTAGTTGTATATTCATGGCAAGGTATATATATTTCAATCCTCGAAGCTGAATACCAATCGATCTTATTAGATTTGCATTGTGGACGATCGTCTGGCAATCATTGGCAGTGCAAACATTAATGAGCGTTCCCAACGTGGCGATCGAGATTCAGAAATTGCTGCAGTCATCCGAGACACTGACCTCATTGACGGGTACGACTTTCTCAGTCTCGCCTCGTGATGCTCTGATAGCTGTGGTATGTCAGGACGATGGCAGGAAAACCGTTCAAGGTCGGACGATTTGCACATTCCTTGCGAGTGCGATTGATGCGAGAGCATGTTGGCGTCGATGTTGATGCTATGATTGAACATGAGCCTACGCCCCACGGAGGAATTACACCAGAATCGGAGGAAGATGATTCTGACATTACTCAAGCCAACCACATAACTCCCATACATAATATGCTCCACGTCGTAAGCGAAGGTATCAAACAAAGTTCGCAGTTTCGAAGACCTAAGACTAACCTTTTGGTTCAGCTGGCAACACTGATGGCAACGCAGCTACTTGGAGTGCTTCTCACCACCTCAAGAAACCTATTGGGAAGGTGGAACCCCACAAACCAAACACTCCGGAGCAAGACGCAGCATCCCTGGGGAGGAGCGTATGACGTGTAGCCGTGAAGGCAAGGAACCCCCGCTCGCCAGCACAATAGTCCCAACTGTAGAAGAGGCAGTTGTTCAAGAGCGCCTGCTTCCGGCTTCACAGCCTGAGAGCTTTCCTTTGAAAGGCAAACTCGAACATCCACTGGGCGGAAACCCTGATGTCGAGAAGCGCACGGCTGCTGAGGAAGTATATGATACTCCGACGCTTGCATCAAGGAATTTACAGACCGATGACGAACCATCCCATCTGGAGTCAAGAGCCAATGGCCCGGACGAACCTATTCCGGGAACCAAGGCCCTACTTAGGAAGCGTATCGCTAGCAAAGTCAGCAATAAAACATGGGCTGTACGGACCCCCGCTCCTCATGTAGATCCAGAGGGTTTTGAGGACCCGATATCTGATGCATTTTGGAAGAATGTGTGGAGCGCTTGCGCTGCGCATAACGTATGTTGTCTTTGCGTAGGAGTGGTGGATAGGCTAATCATATTTGCAGACTGAAATTTATCGTAAAGTTTTCCACGCTATCCCCGACAACCTCGTTAAGACATGGAAGCAATACAAAGAATTTGTTATTCACCACGAACGCTTCTCTAAGCTGGTCCGTGAATCTTCTCTCCGCTATACCCCTCTCAAATACTCTTATCTCATAGGCAACGGACAGCCATTCGCCCCACCCATTATCACATGTATCTTCTGAGACATCGGACGAAGACGGGCCATATCAGAAGGGAGGTTTGGCGGATACTGCTAAGGAAAGCCGCGAGACCTTTCATACTAACGATGGAAGCGACGACGCCCCCTCCAGAGGTTCTCACCCCAGGGACACTCGTAGCCGAAAACCTGTGAATGGGATAGAGCCTTTTACTAAGCAGGAGCGGGATGAAATGGAGGAGCTGTTGAAAGATGTCCGTGGGCACCTTGGTGAGTGCCATCCATTCCCCCCACCATCGGCTTCTTCTCATATCTTCGAAGTTGTGTATCCCACGCAATTCTTAGAAGGAGAGGATATTGCAGGGAACTTTTTGTTCAATGCAGACAGGTATGTTACATCACATACGTATCTTTCATGTTGTTCACAGCTGCCAGGATGCTACCCCTTCCGATCTATGTCTGAACTTTCCCAGCGCGATCAATTTCACGGACTCATTTCGCATAAATAATCAACAATGTATATATATCACGCACACTTCCGACACATGCTTTCGAGGTCCTGCTTTTTTCTTTCCTTTAGGCTGTCTCTATGTCGAACACCATCTTATCTGAAAGTTCTTTCGCTATGTGATCTAGTCTATTGACAATTTTAATATACGTACCTTCAAGGTACGGACTGGAGAGGGCTTTGTAGTCAGCATGTGCTTGATGCGGGCGAAATTCATTCAGTTTGTCTTTACTCTCGAACAAAAAAATTGCTCCTAGAGCATGTCAGACAGCAAGTCACAAGCTTTGTGAAATAACCCACCCATGTCATAGCCGTGGTCGAGGGGGTTGAAGATCTTTTCTCCGGTGATAACGCTCTGCAGCGTGGATATTCTCGACGGAAGCTCTTCGATAAGTTCCTTCACATACTTTCTTTGCTCTGAGGTTGCTTCCGACTTGAACTTGTATAGGACTGTGCTGCATCAATCCCGAGCGAGACGAGGGATCCGATGGAAGGTTACCTATGTTGTAGATGGCCATAATGAACTCGGATGGAACTGGGAAGTGATGGTCGCTCAAAATCTCGGACGTGTTACGATAACTTGAAAGCATGAGGATTCTCTATTTAAGTGCGGGTGTACGGTGTGTGATAGTTGACCGGGTGGAGCGAGTGTGAAGATATGGCTTGTCAGAAGTACTCAGGTGACAGAAATATTTCTCTGCATAGAGATCATGGTTGACAAGCGAGGATTCTCAATTCCTCGTGTTTGGGTTCATGATATTTGCAGTGGATTTAACCATCTACACGAGTACTTGGTACAGCTGATAGCTAAGTAGTTTCCCCTCTAAGCTGCTGTCTCGATATCAAAAATGAGTTTATCTGCGCCTTTCCAGTTAAAACAATTTTTGAACAACGACAAGACCGACCTTCGAGATAAGGTGCTGTAGCCACCTGGTAATCAAGATGCGCCTGGTGTGGGCGATACTCGGCGTTCAACCTGTCCATGTTCTCAAATTGAAAGATAACCCCTGAAGCACAGTCTTATCAGCCAACCGGCTTGCAAATATGATGAGACAGGCTGTACCAGCATCGTAGCCATGTGCAATGGGGTTGAATATCGTTTTGCCAGTGACGACGCCCTGGACTGCAGGTATCTGTGGCGCGAGGGCACAGACAGAGTCCACCACCCACTGTCGTTGTTCTGGGGTTGCCTCAGGCTTGAATTTGTATAAGACTGTGCCATATGTTAGATCACAAGAAGTTGGGCTCGAGAGACGGAGGGTTTACTTATGTGATGAATCGTCATGATGAACTGGAAGGGAGAAAGAAAGGATGGGTGACCGAGTTGAGTCCCATGAATATTGTATTTAAGACCTGGTAAGGCAGGTCACGGTGTGAACACTATTTATGTCTACAATGATGTAATTTTCTTAGTCAAATTCGGAGTGCGAGTTGACACGTGAGATATGCCCTTTGTAAGCGCTCTGTCAGGGGTTGTGCTGGCAGACAGAATCGCCTTCTGCCACCTGGCAAAGCGGTACAAGGCAATGTATATGACAATGTATGGTAATCATCGCTAAGAAACACCATTATAAGAGCATCAGCGCGTCCACATCCCACTGTTCGTCGTCTTGTGAGCTGTTCCATGTCATCAACAGATTTCGGTCAGCACGACTTCCTTATGTGAATGGTTTTTTTAAAATTCTATTCTGGATAGTCATCGACTATGGCTATATCAAGATATCGTCTGCTGTGATCCCGACATTCTGCCGGATTCTGCCAGCGGCTTCTGCTGGGCAGAACTGGTTCAAACCGGCTGGTTGCTCCATCTAAAACCACACACAACACTTGACGAAACTGATTCGGTTTTTACGAGCTCTCACCACTCTTTAGTAGTCTCACTACTAAGTCTACTCATCTCTGCATTCAATATCTGTCTTTTCCGTCATCACTATTAATATTAAGTCTCTCATCTTCACTTTAATTGAGCGTTAATACAAAGGCAAGAAAACGGCTTCGGCATGGATGTTTCTTAGTACGTTGCCATTAAACGCACCAAAACACACCTCATTACCTTGTAATGTTGACCCATCTTTCCAGGAGTGTCTCCTCGTTTCCTGGATCTCAAACAGAACTGCGTGTGCGCTATTCAACGAAACCTCTCTGTAGATGGTCGAGTGGAGCCTGACCAATTGTCTTTCTACAGAGAGCCCAACTCATGAATACGTTTGAAAGCCACTGCATTCCCCGCATCAACTTTGTGTTTCATTCAAATCGTTCGTCATGGACGGTAACATAGTTTCCCCTGCCAGTGTGACCTGGGTTTGCAACTACATGCACAAACCGCACTCGTCCTTCAAATGTATCCTTTTTTTCACGGATCAATTATACACGGTGGTTGAAAATGAGAACGCGAAGAGACAAGAGGTTGATGAATGACAGGATTGCGCCAATCCAAATTTCTACTATAAATGTATCGTCAAAATGTGCCCTTGTACAGAGTCGCCTTTAACAAAAAGAGTAGCAGGATATCATATCAGTCTACTTTGATTGAAAAGCGTGTATCTAGTGAGGGTTCGTGGATAATCGCTCAATCAATGATACTACAGTATGATACAAAAACCTTCCTCGCTAGCGCGATTTCCAGACAGTACTATATGACCTTCATTAGCAAACACGTCATAAGCCTTGTTTATGACTTCTATGAAGAATCTTCTGCCAACTTGGTTAACTCGCTGACTTGACTAAATTGGCGGAAGATTTCTGATCGTGGAGAGTGGACGGCTCTATAGGCTTTTTGAACTGTCCTAACATGAGCGAAGGCCAGATGAAGAATCTTCGTTAACTCCGAGTCGCCGCTTAAACTCGGACGCAGAGTAGTTGGAGACATAAGTATTGGGAGAATTAAGATAGAAATAAAGCAGAAGTAGAAGTCGCCATAACAGCGAACAAAGCTTCAAAGAGTCATAAACATATAGTAGACTGTGCTCTACTTCCAAGCCTCAAGGCTTCCACTTCTCAAAACCTTACCAATAAATTAAGTGCTTCCATTGGCCTCCAAACACCCTGTGCAACCATTCTAATGTGTTATGTCGCTACCATAAGGGAGTGGGTTACATCGTGTTTCACCACTGGGACCTCATTCAAATCGGTCGTCTTCCTGCGTCTGTTGCTTTTGACCTTGAATCGTATTCTTCTCTCGTCTTCTTCGATTGCTAGTTCGCTCGGTCATTTGGGCCCAATTCGCGTTTCGCTGAAATCCCCATGGCCTCAGTGATCCATTGCCGTACTCTCACTACCGATGTCGAGTTCGAGGTCGCGATGTTATGTCTGGGATGAACTGGATTGCTGCGTGGCCTCCGTTTTGTGGGAAGATGAGACTCCCGTCTCCAATCCTCCATGTCTGGTGGTGACGGTGTCTCATTGTCCTTGTTTTTTGAAGTATCTGCTGATT
Source organism: Suillus spraguei (assembly GCA_016800925.1). Lineage (NCBI taxonomy): Eukaryota > Fungi > Basidiomycota > Agaricomycetes > Boletales > Suillaceae > Suillus > Suillus spraguei. The sequence goes on along the minus strand of JABCPU010000531.1, from coordinate 28,960 downwards.
GCCTTCTGTGTTTCTAGAAACTCCATGTATACTTGGTAGTAATGTCAATCATATTGAACCTGCTGCTAATGATGGTGAATTACAATTATCTCAGTCTTCGTCCCTCATCGTGGCAATTGTATTGTCTCGTAACGTTCAGACTCGAACTTTATTGTCCATATCATCTTTTTCGGGCCGCGTCAATCAGGGCCCCACAAGTTTTCAACTTGGGAAGTCTCGTGAGCCGTCAAGTGAAAGAGTTAAAGACTTTAACCTAGCCAGTGTGGTTACTACAACAGAATCAAAATCTGTTTCTCTTGAAGTACACAGGTTCGAAACCTGCTGAACTACAGTTTTTTCTATTGGAACACATCTTGACATGCACTCGTGGATGGTTTCTTTAGAAATTCGCCGCAACTGGTCTAGCCTGGCGGTTGCTACAACAGAATCAAAATCTGTTTCTCTTCCACTGTGCAGGTTTGAAACCCGCCGACAACAAGGTTTTTTCTATGGGAACACACCCTGACATTCACTCATGGATGGTTTCTTCAGGAGTTCACTGCAACTGGTCTTAGCCTGATGGTTGCTACGACAGAATCAAAATCTGTTTCTGTTGCATTGTGCAGGTTCGAAACCTGCTGACAACTTTTTTTATCGGAACACGCCTTGACAATTTACTCGTGGATGGTTTCTTTGAAAGTTCACCGCAAGTGGTCTAGCCTGGCGGTTGCTACAACAGAATCAAAATCCGTTTCTCTTCCACTGTGCAGGTTTGAAACCTGCTGACGCTGGGGTTTTTTCTATCGGAACACACCCTGACATTCACTCATGGATGGTTTCTTGGAGTTCACCGCAACTGGTCTTAGCCTGATGGTTGCTACGACAGAATCAAAATCTGTTTCTCTTGCATTGTGCAGGTTCGAAATCTGCTGACAACGAGGTTTTTTCTATCGGAACACACCTTGACATTCACTCGTGGATGGCTTCTTTGGCAGTTCACCGTAGCTCGTCTTAGCCAGATGGTTGCTTCAACGGAATCAAAATCTGTTTCTCTTGGACAGTAGGTTTGAAACCTGCTGACGCCGAGCTTTTTTCTCTGGAACAGGCCTTGATATTCACTCATCGAAGTCTCGTGAGCCGTCAAGTGAAAGAGTTATAGACTTTAACCTAGCCAGTGTGGTTACCAGAACAGAGTTAAATCTGTTTCTCTTAACTACGCAGGTTCGAAACCTGCTGAAGCACATTTTTTTCTATTGGAACACACTTTGGCATTCGTTCATGGATGGTTTCTTTAGAAGTTCATCGTAACTGGTCTTAGCCAGGTGGTTAGCACAACAGAATGCAAATCTGTTTCTCTTGGACTGTGCAGGTTTGAAACCTGCTGACGGCGATTTTTTTTCTACCGGAATACACCTCGACATTCATTCGTGCATGGTTTCTTTAGAATTTCACCGTAATTGGTTTTAGCCAGATGGTTGCTACAACGGAATCGAAATCTGTTTCTCTGGGACTATGCAGGATCGAAACCTGCTGACGCTGAGCTTTTTTCTATCGGAACACGCCTTGATATTCACTTATCAATAGTTTCTTTAGCTGTCCACCGCAACTGGTCTATCCTGGTGGTTGCTACGACAGAATCAAAATCTGTTTCTCTTGCATTGTGCAGGTTCGAAACCTGCTGACAACGAGGCTTTTTCTATCGGAACACGCCTTGACAATTCACTCGTGGATGGTTTCTTTGGAAGTTCACCACAGCTGGTCTAACCTGGTCGTTGCTGCAACAGAATCGAAATCTGTTTCTCTTGGACTGTGACTGTGCAGGATCAAAACCTGCTGACGCCGAGCTTTTTTCTATCGGAACACACCTTGATATTTACTCATCGATAGTTCCTTTAGAACTTCACCGCAACTGGTCTAGCCTGGTGGTTTGCTACAACGGAATCAAAATATGTTTCTCTTGGACTGTAGGTTTGAAACCTGCCGACGACGAGGTTTTTTTATCGGAATACGCCTTGATATTCACTCACGGATGCTTTCTTTGGAAGTTCTCCATAACTCGTCTAGCGTGGTTGTTGCTATAACAGACTCGAAATCTGTGGACTGTGTAGGTTCGAAACCTGCCGATATCAACTTTTTTTTTCAATCAGAACACACCTTGTCACTGATGGATAGTTTCCGTAGAGGTTCATCTTAACTGGTCTTAGCCCCTGTCCAAATTGTTGTCGCAACATTAAATTTACTCCATGGCGAGTCGTACCTTCGGACACGCGTCCGAAACACTGATTATATTGGGTGTTCTCGTGAGGCTGCCGCAGGTTTTATGTAGTTCCTCTTCGGGCTTAGTCGATTGCATATTGGATGAATTGCTGTCGGGGCACATATGAAGGTGCGTCTAAATCATTGCGATCATGTTCACTGTGACCAAAGTGGAACATTTATCTGAGCCAAACCTTCTACATCTGGAAGCCATCATTGCGTTTTGGCATAGTTTATGCTTCGCAGGCACGAATTAGTACTATGTTTTTCATCGTCTGCTTTCAAAAGATATATTTCTTGCAGCCGAAGCTCCACGCCTGCACACGCATTAAATAACTGAAGGTCGATGAACTTTAAATTTCTCGAACAGTCACGAGTGGCACAAGGTACTCGGAGGCCAATAAAAGGTTTTGAGAAATAGAAGTCTTGGAAGTAGAGCACGGTGGTCTGACTTTCTATATAAACAGGAAACAGAAGCATGAATACACCAAGATAACAAGGCAGAGCCCCCATAACGCGGTGGACACTATTGTGTCCGATGCCAGCGACAATTCGTGCTTGCCGCCATTCCTTTTGTATCGCAGAGTACAGTAACACGCGCAGCATCAACTCGCCTGCAATGTTACACTACAATCACGATACCAACCATCTGCCATTGCCAATAAGTAAAACATCGTATCAAAGTAGCTCCCCCGCTAGGGGGCTGTCTCGATATCGAAAATAAGTATATCTGCGCCCAACCACTTAATCAAGGCTACCTTCAAACAAAAGCAAGACATACTTTCAACCAAAGGCTTCGCAAGCGTCTGAAAATCCATATGCGCCTTGTGTGGGCGATACTCGTTCAACTTGGCTACGCTCTCGAATACAAAAATGACACCTGAAGCGCATTCTTATCAACCATTTACGAACGTTTCAGATGACGAGAAATGACATACCTTCTTCAAAGCCATGTGTGAAAGGGTTGGACACCGTTTCACCAGTGATAATGCTTTGGATTGCAGGTATCTGCGATGGAAGGGCGCTTCTGCAGTCCCTCATGCTCTGTCTTTGTTCTGGGGTCGCCTCAGACTTGAACGTGTACAGGACTATGCTGTGCATTAGAATCAAGGTAGCTTGAATACTGGGAGGGCTCACCTATGTGGTGAATCGTCATGATGAATTGAAAGGGGTGATACCTCACCCCATTCACTTGATGAGTCTATTTAAGAAAAAGTCGAACTGAAATTGAAAGCGAATAGTATGCGAAATAGAACTAGACTTCGATCGATCAAGGAGCCTCTCGAACGACAACAGATTGCCACAATCTTGATACTGTGCACATTGCACAGCCGTGTCAGGCTACTATCCTGATGCTGACCTAACAAGATTCAAATCCAAATCACCGCCAATACTTTTATGGAGCGGGGGGCACTGCAAAAGCTGACAACTGCAAATATTAATCACCGTCGTTCCCATAGTTATCATAGCTGAACAACGGGTATTTGTAAGGGAAGGGGTGTCAACAATTTAACCAAGATAACGCAATATGTGGATACGGAGACGATCCAATACGTATGCAGTGGATGACTCACCACTACGTATGTATGGACCTGTCGGAACAACGTCGGGCTTTTCACGCCGCTGGCGAAGAGTAGTGGCTCCAATATTGTATGAAAGAATGGTATGCACTCAAATACCACTGATCCCTGAGGAGCACGAAGGTCGATGCGCACGCTGCAATTCTCGGTGACTTTGATTTTGTGATAAAGATAGCTATGAGGCACTTCATTCATGCAGGCTGCATTTGGCGACTGGGGTTGCAATCGCAAGAGTGCGGGAAATGCAAAAATCGGAAGGTCATGAAGTGATTGCTAATTCTTCCACAATTCGGGTAAATGTTGGATACGCTCGAGGGAACTCAAGTATGGCGTCACACCACCGTGACACCAATTGGACCTGACTTGAGAACTCGACGATCGCACAAATTTCATACTTTCAAGTCACAGTTAAAAACCGAGGTCCTCATTGCTTAAGTAACAGTGAAATGGGCAACTCAACTCAAGAGTAGTGTCATGAGTCAATGACATTGACAGAACTTGGATGCACGCTGAGTCTGGAAGAACCCAGGTCGATGCCATATCCGCTGTCCGCATTATTCCCATGATATAATGTTTGGTAACTGTAATCAAAAAGCACTTCGTGACCTGCACGGACCAATAACTCCGCTGTGGACTACTGGGCCACACCCAAGCAAGATCAAGTACATTATGCGACTTAGGAGGAACAATAACTCTGCTGTGGACTACCGAGTGATAGCTTGTGGTCCTGGCACTGTGCACACAATACGTTTCCACTGCTGTGGATCATGCCGCGGTGGACATGGTTTATGGGGCGAGTATTAAAGGGCTCCTGCAGACCAACTTTAGCATCAGTTACTCCCCCATCATGGAACCTGTTACCCAACTTTCATTCCCATTTCGTGATCTCCCAGTCGAGCTAGCCCTCCTCATCCTTAAACATGCAGCACAACCCAGTTTTTCCCAAACTGAACCATTCCAATCTAAAAACCCATATTCATTCGCCCTCGATCTTTGCCTTGTCTCTAAAGAGGTCAGGAAAACAGTGCTGCCCGAAATTCTTCACACCGTGTTACTCCCGCGATTACACAATGTGACAGCGTTCGTGGATGCTCTAGCCATGCAGCAGGCATACGCTCAGCAAGACCATGAATTCAAACTCGACTACACGAAGTACGTACGCAGGATGTGGTTGGGACAGTTCCGTGGCTCTCTCCGAGGGCTTTCGCTCAACGGATTTGGGCAAATGCGGCCTGAGCCGGACCTCAGCCCCTTGGCCCCTGTTCTGCTCGCTGCATCATCCATTGCAGTCGATTTTGAGAGTCTGAACCTTCTGTCAGGCTGCATTTTCCATGCCTGGAAATCCCGCGTGGACAACCACGAAGGTTCTCCGCCCCTGTACAACCCAAAAACCTTAATGATAACGGGGTCTGAATCCATGACTCCGAGTCACCGATGGGCATCCTACATCAAGACTGTCCACGGAGCAGCTTTCCTCGCTTCCATATCTCATCTCATCCCCATCACATGCTCAATAGCTGACAGCAGCCGGCACCATTGCGGCATCTGCCACCGCGGCAATGGATCGAAACTCTACAAGCTGCCCGATTGGATAGCACAGGCTCCGTTCAGCGGTCTCCAGGCCTTTTCATTGCCCATCCCGCATAACGCACAGGTGCTTGTTGAATGTGAACGTAGCGGCACGGACATGAAAGTAGAGCTTTTAACGTTCTCTATTTCTAAACTGTCGTCGCCGCCCCCACGCACGCTCGAGGGAATGAGGATGATGCAGCAAGTAACGCGTTCTTCATCGGATCGCGGTCCTTTGGCGGTCCAGGCGTCCCGGCCTTCTTGTGTCCTTTGTCAAGATTGGCTGAAAGCTTGGGCCTGTGGATTAGGAAACTGATGTGAAGTATTCTGGTTATTTGATATACATACTCGCTCGCCAGCGGTTTCTTACTGCCTGTTCACTTCACCCATTATTCGGATATGGTCAAGACTAGTTTGTAGCCTATAAACTACTTACATGCAGATTCTGGAAATTTGTATATAGATACGTTTTATCGCTGGTTGATTATGAGAATACTTTCCCTTCAAGATAATAACGACTCCTCCGCGTTGCGTCATGACATGATGTTGTTTAGGAAAAATATGCCAGCGGCGAAGTGGAATGAGCGAGGGAGAACTTCAAACTCTGCACTATTCTGTGGTAACAGCAGGATCCTCCGTAAGGGCCTCCTATAGATAAAATAAGCACTGCTTGACAAGGACACCCGAGTCCCATAGACTAGATAGAGTTGCCCTTCCAGCTTTTACAACTTGTACAGTATTCCAATTCCTGAATCACAACAACTAAAGAGTACCGTGGATGGTATAGATTTGGATGAGTCCCATCAAAACCCACACCATCTGCGGTATTTTCTAAATGCATTGAAAAACTCTCCGGGGCTGGCCCTTCACAAACTCTCGGTTTACTGGCAAGTTACGACTACGATGAGAAGAATCATCATCTGCAGATTTACGTCAAAAATAACCCATGTCATCTGAGGTTCAATACAAATGTGAGTAGGAAGTTGGACATTAAACACGATAGCAGGAAAGGCCAGACCCGGAGCTACCGTGATTCGATATTCAATGGCCGCTGTGGAAGGCAACCACCCTGACGAGCTCCAGCGTTCCGATTCAAGGCGATCCAACACATATAAACACTTGGAATACCGTCGTTTAACGCGACTCGGCGCAACAGTACTTGCAAATCGATGCTTGAGAGAAATAGGGCAGACGTTATGTTATAAAAGACCGCAGGCATCTAAAAAAAATTTAAGTTATAACAGGTACATGATACATCACCAAATGAACGGGATGACGCGCGCAGGCACCCTTTGCATATATGCACGGTATTCCGCAGCAACGCCAGGGTCTTGCATGATAAGATCCTCCTGAAAACAAAAGGCAGTCAATCCCTATATACAGCAACACAAATACTGGACGATATACCACCTCATAGGCATTTTAACAGCAAGCCCGCCAGCAGTAATACAAAATCCCACAGTGACGCATAAGACCAAGACATGATCGTAAAAAGCAGCCCCTGGATAAGCACACTCCTGCCATAAGGGGGGACGTCAAAACCTAATCCCATCTCGTTCATGCAGATAACGCAAGAGACTCACGTGTACATCGGGTGACGAACCACCGCATATGGACCTGTCTGTACGACTCTTGACTTCTCGCGTCTCTAGCGAGGGGAAGTGCGCTTATGTCTTGTTCACGTATGAAAGACAGAAGACGATACGCACCCCAATCGCGTGCCACTGATTCCCGAGGTGCTTAAATATGCGTCCGCTGAACCTCCTGAGCAAAAAGGTCACTGCGCATGCTGCAACTCTCAGCCCCACTTTCTTTTCGTGTGTGAAATATGTGTCAGGAAGGCTCATGCGCAGCATCCATGCAGGTTGCACGAATCTGTTGAAGGTAACACATAGGATGTACGTCGCGGGTGGAATGAAGTACGAGAGACCGTGTATTGGGGTTATGATCTTGCCAATGAAAGAGGTTGGGGTGATGCGGATGGAACCTGCTTCTGCGTTAGCGACTGAGGCGATTGCACGCATGCCAGATAGGATACGTTGGAGGTGTCGGAAAGTGGTGAATACGACGAGTCCTTCTACGATTTGGGCCGCTGATGGAAGAGTAGTGAGACCAGCAAGATAATACATAGTGAACTTGGATAGTGGTTGACGAGATCGCGGTTGATTGATGCCAATTTCCGTGAAACGGTGATATTGTTATAACATGTTTCAAAGCACAGGATCCGGCCGGTGACTCGGGAGGTATGTGAGCAGCTCAAGGGGACTTGGGCGCGCCTGTATCACTGGCATGGTCCTGATGACAATTATGTAAAAGACGGTGTGAACAAAGTTCCATCCGAAGTAGGACCCCGTAAGCAGCGAGAACGGGGCATCGCACGATAGTAGAGTTACTTTCAGTGATGATTTCACCTTCCGTATTCCCTGGGCCAGAAATACCTCAGTTTGAGACAGTCCTTGTTGTAAATCTTGATACGTATACGAAAAACTGGACAGAAAATAATGGCAAAACTAAAGTCAAGGGGTGAAGTTTATCACAAAGGTCAAAGTCGTCTTTCACCTCTCTGCACCCCTATGCTTGCGAAGCACGATAAATCACTCAATAAGGTACACCTTCCAATACTTCCTGGTTCTTCGAGGTATGTTGATCCTTTGGATGATCATCTGGGATCCCACTTATTCTTTTATTATAGTCGTACGGAAGCCATGGACGTCGACAATAAGAATGATTTTGTCGCTCAAGAGCACGAGCCGGGATACTCTTGTGGCTGTAATGTAGCTTGCACAGGGTGCGAAGAAGTGCCTGTAGAGATACAAAAATACTGCGGCGTGCTCGTAGTTCGTGGTGTAGCTCATCAAGGTACATAGTTAAATTTCGATGAATGGTTGTAGCGAGAAAGACGATATCATTCATACTGGAGTTGCGACGGCGGCCACCAGGTCCATTGTTTGATATGAGGTAGCAGTTAGTGGCCTGATAGTTTTGTATATCAGTGTCTTCTTGATACCGAGTAAATGACAGATACTTGTGACAGAATATCCACGTCAGTGGAAAACAGGTATGCGAGCTTTCAGATGTAGTGAGACGGTGCGTGGTGGCATGCTGGCAGTTGGAGTGTTTCATTGAATGAGCGCGCCAGAACACTTACGGGGTCCTACTTCGGATGTTTCCGAGACGTGCCCAACTTACTAATGAGTGCGCGCCCTGACCGCGTGCTCTTGATTGCGTCTGACGAATGCATGAGGAGCACGAAGTGTTTGAAGTGCCAATGGTGCGCCAGGCATGCTGGCGGGTATATCCGTGGCTAGCCAGTGGCAGTCGCCACCGCCATGATCATGGCTATGGCTAGTTGCCAAATATATCCAATTTTCGCATCTACTACAATGTCACTCTGTACAATGAATTGTACATCAAGATCATTGCTCAGATAGTTTATGTACACATGGTTTGATTCTAATATGAGAAGTAAGATGATGTTCCAAGATTGTGACCGAAATCCTTTCGTACTACCTGTTTAAATGCCTCCAACGAGGCATCATGCTGATGAAGGGCGAGAATATTTGATATCCACCCATCCCTTGATGATGAGCTGGAGTTTTACGAGCTTGTTGAATTGGACGCAGAAGGTGAAGAGGATGAGCAAAGTGTTGATGATATGATGTGTAGTACAGTGTAATCCGCTTCGATCCGATCAGCCAATCACAGCGTGGGATCCATCTATCACATGGTGAGAAAAAGCGATTCTCCGAGTCAGCGTGACTTAGTCACTAGGTGGCTCATGTACTGAAGCATCCATGCAGGCTGCATGAACAGGTTGACAGTGATGCATAGAACGTAGTATGCCATGTCAGATGGGATGAAGGACACAAGAGACGTAATGGCTGTGACCGGGCTCATGCGAATGGAACCTGATTATACTTTAGCGTTCAGGGCGATTGTATAGTGTGGGAGATCCCATATCAAAATGTAATATCAATGCCAGACTTAAGAGCTAGTTCGGAAACCCGTGTGAAGTTGGGTCAAGTCAATTTGCAGTCTGCAGGCATGGTCGGCATGGCACACCCTGCGCAGCTGACCTTGAACCTTGCTTGTATCATACTATGACCATGGGGTCTTGTTATCACATTGATAATCTCAAGGGTGTCCATCTCACCTGTCACAGACGTCTCTTGACAAGTGTTGTATCTCTAACAGCTCTTGCTGCGCATTACACTACTGTTCTCATGGCTCAAGAGAAAGAAAAGGCATTTTGGACCGAGCCAGAAGTAACTGCTTTAGTCGACTACCTTCATGAGCATCAGTCAGAGTGTGCAGAAGGAGGCAACTTCAAGATCATACATTCAATGGAACTGCAAAGGCTATCGCACCTAAGAGGGCACAGGAGCACATCTACAATGCTATTGACAAGTATTGTAAACAATCTGGAATCAACCAGTGGCACCCTGAGTATGGTGCAAACATTCAGGGGGAAGCAGCGGCAGCAGTGTTTGGTGCGTATGTCCAGCAAAAGGTATGTCATTATACTACTATGTAATGCTGCTTTACTAATACTATGGCACTTTTTTCAGTCCAATTCTGCAATGCGTCCATTCAGAAACTGTGGATGGGTATATTTTGAGCAGATGTAGGAGATTTACCTGTTGGTGGCGCATGAGGGGTGGGAGCTTTCCGAGCCACTGATGTTCCAGCGCCCTCCACCAATGATGAGCCTGATGTGAATGCTGCAGGAGTTCAGGCTCCTGGACCTAGTAGCTCCATGAGTGGTGATGTTATCATGTCTGGGGCTAATGCTCCTCCACCGCTGTCTATGCCTCCCCTGTCTGGCGCTCCTATCATGTCTGGGATCAATGCTCCTCCACCGCTGTCTATGACTCCCCTGTGTCATATACCATACTTCTGATCCCAGATCCAACCATATCCGATCATATCTGATTGATTCTATTTCCGTCCGGTCCACAGATCCTGTCCGGATCGCTCATCCGAATGTGCTTGCTTCTCACACTCTATCTCCCTTGTATATAACTGCGTCTATCTCCTTTCGTCACTCATCCTGTTTCCAGTACTCCGGCTGTGTATAATTCCTTCCTGTGTCACTGATCCGTTACCTGTGTTTCATTTCTGATTCGTGCTTACTGATCCACTGCACATTGACTAATAGACTTCTGTTACACTTCGTACATAGCCCTCGGTCCCAGACTTGTTGATTATCCGTCTTAGATACTTACCATATATAAACCACTTGTAGATCTCTGTAGAACCTTAGTTCGAATATCATCTTAGATTCTGCTCATTCCGCTTCCTTTGGACTTGAGTCACTTTCCACTCAAAGTCATCTTCCGAGACTTGGAATTGATTCCTATAGTCTATATCTCCGACTCTATCTTCGGATAGTCTACCTCTGTCAGTTTCTAGTTAGGAATCCATTCTGAAGCTAGCCTTAGTCCTCTTTCCATCCCCATGCTCCAGATAACCTTCGGACGTACCATATCCGATACCTTCGGACGTCCGGATCCGCTACGCAACTCCTTCCGGATCTTCAGACATATATCTCCTCTCTGAAATAAGGGGCATTACTTGGACAAGGGGCACAGTGCACGAACTGAGGCCGAAGCCCTTCAGATCTTTCACCCCTTGAGTATGGTCTTAACACCCTGTCTGGTACTCCCACTCGACCAACTTTCTCTACAATCTACAGTACTGGAAAGCATTCACATGATGCTTCATCCATGTCCCAAGACGATGCGACTACATTCACATCTACAGTTCCTTCATTGGACCAGCCACAACCATCTCAGCCAGCATCTAAGAAACAGAAGTCGCAGACAGGCCGGTTGCTGTCTTCTTAGATAGATGATCTATAGATAAAGACCTATAAAACCAAATATCTCCACGGTCAGTGATTCAGACAAATACCAATGACTGATAATGTGGTTGTACGTGGATGGCTGTTTAACGTTCCCCAGGCTATGGTCAGCAAATGAGTCACTTCTGTGAGATCAGCAAATTCTTGGACAATGACAAAGATTCTCGAAACAACTAAACTTCAAAGAAAAACACAGAAGTCGAACAAACTTAGAAACAGAAGTAACTGGCCAAACTACGCCCTCCAACAGAATGCAGGTGTTTTGCAACAATTGTGCTACTGCAATTTGTGGGAAGTTACAACAATCACCTTCTCAGACAAGCAGGTAGGATCCCTGGTCAAGACTAGTCACTACTTCAGAGATCTTCTAGCTTACTATTGAACCTGCTGCCAAGGAACTCACTATGAGTATTAAGCAGTTAGCAGGAATGGACGTCCTTGGACTTCAATACCAAGTCCCCTTTCAATAACTAGAGTCTATCAGTCAGTGAAGACCTTAACTCAGTATCGCTACTCAGGTGTGCGAGATCAAGTGTCACTGTCAACCTCTAAAGTCTCTCCCACTAAGCTACTCTGGCCTTAGATGGACTAAAGAGACAACACAAATATTAGAAACACAAGGACACTTAGCACCAACAAACTTTGAAAAAGAGAGAGAGACCAGTGATCAAAGAAAAAGAAGAAAAGAGAAAGATTCAAAAGAAACAGAAGCAAGGAAACAGACAACAGAGAAAGAAAAACAGAGAGGAAGATGATGAAAGAAACTAGAATGAATTTGTCAAAGAAAAAAGATTTGTTGTCTTGCTGGTTGTCAGACACAGTGAGCTCAGGGTCTTGCTAGTTGTTGAGCACAGTGAGCTCAAGGTAGTGCTATCTCACAGAGTAGACTTCCAATCTTACTGTTGTTGACAATGTTCTTGACAGTGTGCTGATAGTGCTGGTCACACTTCACTCTCAGTTATATTTCTGAGGGGGAGAAAATCTCTCTCTTATTGACAAAAAGGTGGGTATTATATAGACAAAATGAATGGCTATGCTACTGTTTTCCCACATTTTGTAGGGGTGCTGACCTACCCTATTTATTGAATATTGTCATAGTTGATTTGTAATATGCTCAAGGGTGTGAGAAAAAGTCATGTGGGATATCAATGGCTATGCATAAATTTGAGATCAGGTGACTATTAGTGGCTATCCTAGGAGGAATATCAATTATGTAATATTTGAAGCATAAATTTGCACTTTTTGTAGATGCATAGAGGTGACGCGAGTGAATCATAATGTGTTTCATGAGTTTTTCTGCAGGGTAACTCTATGTAATTATTTTGCTGGGGTCACCTGACATCTGTGGGAATCTTATGAAGTAGTTTCTGTAGCCAAACATACATAAACACACCCATGAAAAATGAATTAGAAATAATAAGCAAACTTTTTTACGAGCAAGAAGAAACTTTCGATTCTGCATCATGGATTAATTTCTGAATAGAGGAACACTAAGCTATTATAGTCGTGGTACTGTTTGTCAGCTGCAGTAGTGTTTAGTCAGCCATGCACCAGACCAGTTTGGTGCGTGTCATCGCGTGCAGGCCAGTCGCATGAAGATAGTTGCCTGATGACTAGCGCTGCAAGAGCAGCCAAGATCACCCCAGCTGCAGCTGTCATGGGCATGCAGGGGTCCATTATTTGTCTCACTGATGTTGTTACAGTTGTACGTGCCCCTATTCATTTTTCTCTTTGTCTCCTTTACTTGTATATTACATAACGTGACTCTGACTCATATGCTCAACGCATCTGTACTATAGTTGCCTTCCTTCTTTGGATACACATTTACATTCTCATATCTCTCTTGGTCCATGCGCATATATTGACCTATTTAAGCACGATGTATTACACTTGATACTTTACTTTAATCTTACTGGGTTTTACCTGGAATATCCTTCACTTAGGCCTCCAACCTAAGTCGTCTTGAATCGTCTCTAAGTCTAAGCACTCCTTAGCCTTAGTCTCTGTTCTCGTAGAACCTCTTAGATCTATCTTTGAGGCTGAACCCTTGATCGTACTCGGAATGCGTTCCTTGTACGCTTACCTTGTCCTCTTCTGGACATTGTAGAACTTCCCAGTAGACCGACTGTGTCTTTTCACTGTCGCTGGTGACGCCATCCCAGTTCATAACAGATGTGATTGAGAGGGGTATGGTTACTGATGTGGAGAGGCTAGAGAAGCAGAGACACACTGCCTTGAATCTTTTGAACAGTGAAGACATGGACCTCTATCCATTGCAGGAGAGGGTCATTGTCATGCACATGTTTTCATATGACCTAGCCGTCACTGACACATACCTTCAAACAGATGACAGGGACACATGGTATGTGTTCATCCAGCACATGCTCCAGTATAGATTTCAGAAGAACCTGCAAGCACCACAGGTGCCATATGTCCATCTGCAGCTGTTGTAACTGTGATGTCAGCGCCATGTAGTTTGTTTGACCATATGTTCAATCTTGCATGCAATCATTGTTTTAAATTTTGTACTCAATCACTTGTTGTTTCCGTAGCAAATCGCTTGTTGTTTCTGTACCAAAATACATGTGTTTCTATGCTATGCTTTCTAATTTGCTTTCATCCAATGTATCATCTGAGTCTGAACCTAAGCCCAATGAAGCCCTCTCATGTATGACACCCTGATACTGATCCCACATTGCTTGCACAATGTGTTCACGCATTACATGACCACTCACTGCACGACCACTACCATCATCGATTTCTTCATTGTCAGCTTGTCCCTGAAAATCAGGGTTCTCAAATGTATATAATTCACCACCCGACTCTTCAGCCTCCTCCTCACTAGGATCATATAGATGTATGAAGTTGTGAATTGCACACAATGCAGCAGGAATTTGTGCTTGAGTGTCGAGGGAGTACTCTGGTGCCAAAAGGAGAATGCGAAAGCGCTGTTTTAAGACACCAAAGATGCGCTCTATCACATTGCGTGCAGATGCATGACGTAGGTTGAAAAGCTCCTCTTTATTGACGGGCCTTCCAGCAAATTATAAGCGAGAAAAACAAACAAATTGAAAAACATACCTGGTATTTGCATGGCCCCACTCCGCGAGATGGTAATGGACACCACGGTATGGTACAAGAAGCTCAGGGCAAAGCAGGAATCCTGCATCCGCTAGGTAGTACTTTTGTTGTGGAATATGGAAGTCATGTGTGTGTGCATTGACACGCACGAAACCTGTTTCGTACATGATTATGACTGCATTTTAATCTGCCACATTCCATACTATACCCCATAATTTTCCCTATAATTTTCTATACCTTTCTGAACCTTACAAGAATTTATTTGAGTATTTTCTGAGCCTACAATCATTTCTATGCACTTATCTGTTGGAAAATAAAACTATGTTGAACTAAAGAAACACTACAATGAAACTAGCTAACTATATACACATATTGAAACTGAGATATAAACTGAGTTTGAAACTACTAGCCAATCATAAAATAGAAGTGAGAATCATACAATGTGATAGTTATGACATAGTTATGACATCATATTCTAGAAGGTTCTCCGATCACATGACACTATCTTATCTTATCTTATCTTATTCAATAGCATCATAGAAGATCTCTTCATCTTCATCAGGGATTTCAATAGGGTTAGGGTTTGTCTTAGTGCTGGGTTTAGACACTTTAGGTAAATTGAGGAAAGAATAATGGTTTGTATTTGGAATTCATGACAGCTTCATAGTGAGTCATAATGAGTCATGGCCAAGCACAGCCTAGCATAGCTAGCACAGCTAAGCACAGCCATTCTTGGTGAGTCATACTGAGTCATTATGAGTCATTTTTCCTTGTATGGTAGTATGTACAGCCACCTTTAGAATAGTATATAAGGAGCCCACTTTCCCCTCTGAAAAAAGAGCATCTTGTCACATCCCGAGTAATGCCCCTTATTTCAGAGGGTAGGTATACGTCCGAAAATCTGGAAGGAGTTGTGTGACAGTTCCGGACGTCCAAAGGTTATCCGGAGCATAGAGATGGAATGAGGATTAAGGCTAGCTTCAGAATGAGTTCCTAACTAGAAACTAACAGAGGTAGACTATCCAAAGATAGAGTCAGAGGTATAGACTAAAGGAATCAATCCCAAGTCTCAGAAGATGACTAGAGTGGAAAGTAACTCAAGTCCGAGGAAACAGAATGAGCAGAATCTAAGATGATATTTGAACTAAGGTTCTACGGAGATCTACAAGTGTTTATATACTGTAAGTATCTAGTACGGATAATCAACGAGTCCGGGACCGAGGGCTATGTACAATGTATAATGGAAGTCTATTAGTTAATGCACAGCAGATCAGTAAGCACGAGTGGAAATGAAATACAGGTAATGATCAGTGACACAGGATGGAAATATACACAGCCAGAATACTGGAAACAGGAGGAATGACAAAAGGAGATAGACGCAGATATCCACAAGGGAGTTAGAGTGCGAGAAGTGGGCATATTTGGATAGGTGATCCGGACAGATCTGTAAACGGACGGAAATAGAATCGATCGATCTGAGATCAGAAGTATGGTATATGACATTAATTTTGTCTATTCTTTGACTGGGTGGGAGGGTTCAGCTAATGATGCTCGTATTTACAAGGATGCTGTCTTCTTAGAATACAGAAAACAGAAAAGTTCACTGAATTTCAATATTCTCCATGGTCAATGGTTCAGACAAATACCAACGGTTGATAACATGGTCATTCATGGGGAAAAGGGCAAACAACTCTTTCTTGTCTTTGTTTGATCAAAGGACAGGGGGATAAAATCAGTAACTGGCACGATGACACACATGAAACCTGTTTTGTACATGATCATGACTGCATTTTAATCTACCGCATTCCATACTATACCCATAATTTTCCCTATAATTTTCTATACCTTTCTGAACCTTACAAGAATTTATTCGAGTATTTTCCAAGCCTACAATCATTTCTATACACTTATCTGTTGGAAAATAATACTTATCCAACATAGCTTTCCCATTATACACAATACTTCTCATGCCTTATGTTTTTCCTTTTCAAACTTTAACCTACTTATGCAATGTTTTGTGAAAACATCAAAACATTGTGATGTTGAAGAAATTGACATTTGAACAGTGCTGATGAAAGACAGAGTTATGTAATCAATCATGTGATCAGTCATGTGACCAGCCTAAGGAGATAATTCTATGACATCCTTCCATAGATACAGTAGTTTACATTAGTAATCAGTAGCACAGCCATTCTTGGTGAGTCATACTGAGTCATTATGAGTCATTTTTGCTTGTATGGTAGTATGTACAGCCACCTTTAGAATAGTATATAAGGAGTCCACTTTCTCCCTCTGAAAAAAGAGCAATCTTGTCAACAACCATCACACCAGTGACCAGTACACTAGTCAGGCAATAGTTTCTCACACTCAGAGGAGGGCAGGCCAAGGAGCCTCTCTAATAAATTGTATATCACCCAATATAATAAGTGTGAATCTAAGCATTAAGCAAGCATACTGAGTGAAATATTAAGTTATTTCACTCCAGTTTTTGGACATTATTTCTCATGACATACAGACACATCAGCAAGCCACCAAATCATCACACATTCTCACACTAGCTAGTGCAAGGTTACTAGTCATCTAGTGTCGACAATATCTAGTTCTCTTTACGACACAGAACACATTTCTGTGGGGAGAACATTGCATTCATATATTTCATTAGTTAATTCGAGAGGACAATAAGACTAGCAGTCATTCAACAATATCAATAGGTTGGCCACTTAAGACTACATCAAGAGGGTGTACTCTGTTCTGACCTGCATCATACTCATCGTGAAGTGCCTGAGCAGCAGAGAGTTGGTTTCGAAGTGACATATTGGATAGTCTGATCAGTGCTAGACGGCTTAGTTGACTCCATTAATTAGTGAGAGTTAGGAGTAGCATCATCGCATATCAACATACATCAGCATCACACATCATCTTTACAAGTCTGTACTTTATTTCATAAAATCACAAGCACTGCATCGTTGACATGCACCAAACTGGTCTGGTGCATGGCTGACTAAACACTACTGCAGCTGACAAATAGTACCAGGACTATAATAGCTTAGTGTTCCTCTATTCAGAAATCAATCCATGATGCAGAATTGAAAGTTTCTTTTTGCTCATAAAAGTTTGCTTATTATTTCTAATTCATTTTTCATGGGTGTGTTTATGTATGTTTGGCTACAGAAACTACTTCATAAGATTCCCACAGATGTCAGGTGACCCCAGCAAAATAATTACATAGAGTTACCCTGCAGAAAAACTCATGAAACACATTATGATTCACTCGCGTCACCTCTATGCATCTACAAAAAGTGCAAATTTATGCTTCAAATATTACATAATTGATATTCCTCCTAGGATAGCCACTAATAGTCACCTGATCTCAAATTTATGCATAGCCATTGATATCCCACATGACTTTTTCTCACACCCTTGAGCATATTACAAATCAACTATGACAATATTCAATAAATAGGGTAGGTCAGCACCCCTACAAAATGTGGGAAAACAGTAGCATAGCCATTCATTTTGTCTATATAATACCCACCTTTTTGTCAATAAGAGAGAGATTTTCTCCCCCTCAGAAATATAACTGAGAGTGAAGTGTGACCAGCACTATCAGTACACTGTCAAGTACATTGTCAACAACAGTAAGATTGGAAGTCTACACTGTGAGATAGCACTACCTTGAGCTCACTGTGCTCAACAACTAGCAAGACCCTGAGCTCACTGTGTCTGACAACCAGCAAGACAACAAATCTTTTTTCTTTGACAAATTCATTCTAGTTTCTTTCATCATCTTTCTCTCTCTGTTTCTTTCTCTGTTGTCTGTTTCCTTGCTTCTGTTTCTTTTGAATCTTTCTCTTTTCTTCTTTTTCTTTGACTACTGGTCTCTCTCTCTCTTTCGATGAGTATGATGCAGGTCAGAACAGAGTACACCCTCTTGATGTAGTCTTAAGTGGCCAACCTATTGATATTGTTGAATGACTGCTAGTCTTATTGTCCTCTCGAATTAACTAATGAAATATATGAATGCAATGTTCTCCCCACAGAAATGTGTTCTGTGTCGTAAAGAGAACTAGATATTGTCGACACTAGATGACTAGTAACCTTGCACTAGCTAGTGTGAGAATGTGTGATGATTTGGTGGCTTGCTGATGTGTCTGTATGTCATGAGAAATAATGTCCAAAAACTGGAGTGAAATAACTTAATATTTCACTCAGTATGCTTGCTTAATGCTTAGATTCACACTTATTATATTGGGTGATATACAATTTATTAGAGAGGCTCCTTGGCCTGCCCTCCTCTGAGTGTGAGAAACTATTGCCTGACTAGTGTACTGGTCACTGGTGTGATGGTTGTTGACAAGATTGCTCTTTTTTCAGAGGGAGAAAGTGGACTCCTTATATACTATTCTAAAGGTGGCTGTACATACTACCATACAAGCAAAAATGACTCATAATGACTCAGTATGACTCACCAAGAATGGCTGTGCTACTGATTACTAATGTAAACTACTGTATCTATGGAAGGATGTCATAGAATTATCTCCTTAGGCTGGTCACATGACTGATCACATGATTGATTACATAACTCTGTCTTTCATCAGCACTGTTCAAATGTCAATTTCTTCAACATCACAATGTTTTGATGTTTTCACAAAACATTGCATAAGTAGGTTAAAGTTTGAAAAGGAAAAACATAAGGCATGAGAAGTATTGTGTATAATGGGAAAGCTATGTTGGATAAGTATTATTTTCCAACAGATAAGTGTATAGAAATGATTGTAGGCTTGGAAAATACTCGAATAAATTCTTGTAAGGTTCAGAAAGGTATAGAAAATTATAGGGAAAATTATGGGGTATAGTATGGAATGCGGTAGATTAAAATGCAGTCATGATCATGTACAAAACAGGTTTCATGTGTGTCATCGTGCCAGTTACTGATTTTATCCCCCTGTCCTTTGATCAAACAAAGACAAGAAAGAGTTGTTTGCCCTTTTCCCCATGAATGACCATGTTATCAACCGTTGGTATTTGTCTGAACCATTGACCATGGAGAATATTGAAATTCAGTGAACTTTTCTGTTTTCTGTATTCTAAGAAGACAGCATCCTTGTAAATACGAGCATCATTAGCTGAACCCTCCCACCCAGTCAAAGAATAGACAAAATTAATGTCATATACCATACTTCTGATCTCAGATCCGATCGATTCTATTTCCGTCCGGTTTACAGATTCTGTCCGGATCACCTATCCAAATATGCCCACTTCTCGCACTCTAACTCCCTTGTGGATATCTGCGTCTATCTCCTTTTGTCATTCCTCCTGTTTCCAGTATTCTGGCTGTGTATATTTCCATCCTGTGTCACTGATCCATTACCTGTATTTCATTTCCAACTCGTGCTTACTGATCTGCTGTGCATTAACTAATAGACTTCCATTATACATTGTACATAGCCCTCGGTCCCGGACTCGTTGATTATCCGTACTAGATACTTACAGTATATAAACCACTTGTAGATCTCCGTAGAACCTTAGTTCAAATATCATCTTAGATTCTGCTCATTCTGTTTCCTCTGGACTTGAGTTACTTTCCACTCTAGTCATCTTCTGAGACTTGGGATTGATTCCTTTAGTCTATACCTCTGACTCTATCTTTGGATAGTCTACCTCTGTTAGTTTCTAGTTAGGAACTCATTCTGAAGCTAGCCTTAATCCTCATTCCATCTCTATGCTCCGGATAACCTTTGGACGTCCGGAACTGTCACACAACTCCTTCCAGATTTTTGGACATATACCTACCCTCTGAAATAAGGGGCATTACTCGGGAAAGGGGCACAGTGCACAAACTGAGGCCAAAGCCCTTCGGATCTTTCACCCTTTGAGTACGGTCTTAACAATTAAGGTCAAAGTCACAAGCAAATAAACAGTTCTGAGAAACAAACCCTTTACAATTATGGTATGTAGTGTGTTGAAAGGCAGGGGGTGAAGCATGAATGTGGCTTCCATTGATTGCACCAACAGCATCCTGGAAAAATGGCCAATATTTGGGGTTGTCTCTGAATTTTCTTGAGACTGAAGTTCCATCTGGCAAACGGACATAGGTGGTGTAGAATGGGGGAGATGAGAATATGTGTAGAATCCTTTTAAAGTAACTAGGATACATGAGATGTATTGTATAGATGAACAAAATGCAGCGCTCACCATGAGATTGTATCATTTGATCTTTGAAACCGCTCTCCTACATGCCTGGTAGTCAGGCCTGTGATGCTAGTATATAGAAATATAGCAACTTGTTCTTCCAGCGATATGAACTTGGAGTCGACATAGCCAAAGTTACAGAGCTCAGAGATGAGAGCCTCAAAAGCATGTGCATGTATACCCAGTTTGCATTTAATGCGTTCTGGATGACTGGTAAGAAGCTCCATGAGCCATTCTTCACCCAAAAGAATACATAGATGTATGGTATGGCTCCGGGTCTTTGGAGTAGGTAGATTGTAGTAGAGATCCTGTAGCACACATCAGGATCCCGATTAGAATTCTAGCATGGTGAAGGAGGCGTTGTTGAATCTCTGGACATATCATTGGACTGTAGCTACTCATGGATGTACAATGAGGGAGATCTACGTCTTATCTTCATCGCCCATCAAGCCTCATATTCATGGGTTCAAACTCAGCCGCTCGGGGTGTGCCGCGCCGACCATGCCTGCCGACTGCAAATTGACTCAACCCGACTTCACATGGGTTTCCGAACTAGCTCTAAGCATTTGGAGTTGATTGAAGCTGTGCCAGATGCCAAGTCAATATCAAAATGGACGTGGAATGATATGGTTGTTTCAACCACTGCGTTGACTCACCAACTTGCCCTGCATGCAGTCAACACAACAGAACTTTCCAGCATACCAAGCTCGGAAACTCCGTCATCTTCTCAACCACCCCAAACACGACCTACCTCTAAGTACTTATACGAGGAGAACGCGTTCGGTGACGTAACAATGCACCACCCTCTCCTTGACGTCTCCTGCCACTTGATAAAGTGTCATTCTCCAGCTTTTCAACTTATACAATATTCCAATTCCTGAAACACAATAATCAAAGAGTACCGTAGATGCTATAGATTTGGATGAGCCACACCATCCGCGGTATTCTCTAAGTGTCTTGAAAAGCCCTCCAAGACTGGCTTTTCACAAACTCCCAGTTTTACTGGCAAGTGGCGGCTACAACAAGAAGGATCATCATCTATAGATTTACGTCAAAACTAAGCCATGCCGTCTGAGGTTCAATACAAATGTGAGTAGGAAGTGGAACATCAGACACGATGGCGAGGCCCAGACGTGGAGCTACCTGACTCGATATTTGATCGCCACTGTGGAAAGCAACCACCCTGACGAGCTTCAGCATTCCAATTCAGGGCGATCCAATCACATCTAAACCAAAATCAATCTTGGAATAGCGTCGGGTAACGCCATACCTTGAGACTCGGCGCAACAGTACAGTACCTGCAAATTGATGTATTTGAGCGAAATAGAGAAGACATTATGTGATAACTGCTAACAAAAAATCCTA
Source organism: Suillus spraguei (assembly GCA_016800925.1). Classification (NCBI taxonomy): domain Eukaryota; kingdom Fungi; phylum Basidiomycota; class Agaricomycetes; order Boletales; family Suillaceae; genus Suillus; species Suillus spraguei. The sequence goes on along the minus strand of JABCPU010000531.1, from coordinate 7,075 downwards.
ACTTATAACGAATACATGACACATCACCAAATGAATGGAATGACCCGCGCAGGCACCCTCTGCATATACGCACGGTATTCCGCAGCAACATCAGGGTCTTGCATGATAAGGTCCTCCTGAAAACAAAAGGCAGTCGATCATTGTATACAGCGACACAAATACTCGGACGGCATACTCACCTCGATAGGCATTTTAACAGCAAGTGCGCCAGCAGTAATACCGAATCCCACAAGCGGTGCATAAGACCAAGACATGAGCGTAAAAAGCAGCCCCTGGATAAGCACGCTCCTGGATAACGGGGGACGTCAGAGCCCAATCCCACCTCGTTCATACGGATGACACAGGATACTCACGTGTACAGCGGATGACGAACCACCGCATATGGACCTGTCTGTATGACTCTTGACTTCTCGCGTCTCTGGCAAGGGGCAATGCACTTATGTCTTGTTCACATATGAAAAAAACCAGTACGTACTCCAATTGCGTGCCACTGATTCCCGAGGTGGTTGAATATGCGCCCAGTGAACCTGATGAGCACAAAGGTCGCTGCGCATGCTGCAACTCTCAGCCCCACTTTATCTTCGTGTTTGAGATATGTGTCAGGAAGGCTCATGCGCTGCATCCATGCAGGTTGCACGAATCGGTTAAAGGTAACACATAGGATGTACGTCACAGGTGGGATGAAGAACGGGAGATCGTGTATTGGGGTTATGATCTTGCCAATGAAAGAGGTTGGGCTGGTGCGGATGGAACCTGCTTCTGCGCTAGCGACTGACGTGCTTGCAAGCACGCGAGATACGACATATTGGAGGTGGCGGAAAGTGGTGAATACGGCGAGTCCTTCTACGGTTTGGGTGCTTGATGTAAGAGTAGTGAGGCCGGCGATATAATGCATGCTGAACTTGGATATTGGTTGACGAGTTTGCGGTTGATTGATTACAATTTTCGTGAAACGGTGATATTTTATAACATGTTTTGGCGCTCAGGGTCTGGTGACTCGGTATGTGAGGCAGTTCAAGCCACAAGGGGACTCGGACACGTCTGTATCACTGGTGTGGTCCTCAAAGATGGTGCTAATGACAAAGACGGTGTCGATATCACAATCGTTTCCATAATTATGCGGAAACCCAGCAGTAGTGGAATTCAGGTCTCGGAAGTAGGAACCGTACGTACCACGTCTCGGAAACACCCGAGTAGGACCCGAGAACACAGTGCGGACTTGCTTTCAGTGATGACTTCGCCTTCCGTATTCTCTAAGCCAGAAATACCTCAGCTTGCTACAGTCTTTATTGTAAATCTTAATACAACTTGACAGAAAACAATGGTAAAACCAAAGCCAAAGAGGTGAAGTCTATCATCGGATGAAGGTCAAAGAAATTCAAAGTAATTTGATGCAGAGACGTGAAAGACGACCGTCGTCTCTGCTTCAAATTACTTTGAATTCACGACTATTCTTGCGAGGCACGACAAATCACTCTATAAGGTCATCGAGAAGAAGAGGTACACCTTCAAATACCTTCCTGGTTCTTTGCGCAGGTATGTCGTGTGCACCCTGACCGCGTGTCATTGATTGCGTCCGACGAACGTGAGGAGCACGAGGGTCGATGTGCGTCCCGCGATTCTCCGAGTCAGCGTGACTTTGACCTCGTGTTGGAAGGTAGGCTCATGTACTGTAGCATCCTGCGTAAACAGGTTGCTAGTGACGCATAGAACGTGGTATACTACGTCGGATGGGATGAAGGACGCAAGTGTGCGTATCGGCAGTGATTTGGTTCATGCGAATGGCACTTTAGCGTTCAGGGCGATCGCACGAGTGCGGGAGATCCCATATCGAAATGTGATATTAATGCCATGCTGGACTTGGATATTCAAATATTCGAAGCTAAACGTTTGGAGTTGGTTGAAGCTGTGCCAGATGCCAAGTCAATATCAAAATGGACGTGGAATGATACGGTTGTTTCAACTACTGCATGGACTCGCCTTGCCCTGCATGCAACAGAACTGTTCAGCATACCAAGCTCAGAGGGATAAACTCCGTCATCTCCTCGACCACCCCAAATACGACCTACCTCTCTAGGCACTTAGACGAGGAGAACGCATTCGGTGACTTGACATCACCGAAACAATGTACCACCCTCTCCTTGACGTCTCCTGCCACTCGATAAAGTGTCGTTCTCCAGCTTTTACAACTTACACAATACTCCAATTTCTTAAACACAACTAGAGAGTACTGCGGATAGCATAGATTTGGATGAGCGTCATCAAAACCTACACCATCCGCGATATTCTCTAAATGCATTGAAAAGCCCTCCGGGACCGGCCTTTCAAAAACCCCCATTTTTACTGGCGAGTAAGTGGCGACTACGACGAGAACGATCATCATCTACAGATTTACGTCAATACTAAGCCATGCCGTCTGAGGTTCAATACAAACGTGAGTAAGAGGGTTGAACATTAGACACGATGGCAAGGCCTAGGCGCGGAGCTACTGTGACTCAATATTTGATGGCCACTGTGGAAAGCAACCACGCTGACGAGCTTCAGAGTTCCGATTCAAGGTGATCCAACCGCATCTAAACCAAAATCAAACTTGGAATAACGTCGGGTAACGTTGACTCTGCGCAACAGTTGAAAGAAATACGGAAGACGTTATACATAAAAGATTGCAGGCATCTAACAAAAATACTCAAATAATACATTACCAAATGAACGGAATGACGCGCGCAGGCACCCTCTGCATATACGCACGGTATTCCGTAGCATCACCAGGGTCTTGCATAATAAGATCCTCCTGAAAACAAAAGGCAGTCAATCCCTATATACAGCAACACAAATACTCGGACGATATACCCACCTCGATAGGCATTTTAACAGCAAGCCCGCCAGCAGTAATACAAAATCCCACAAGTGACGCATAAGACCAAGACATGATCGTAAAAAGCAGCCCCTGGATAAGCACGCTCCTGCCATAAGGGGGACGTCAAAACCTAATCCCATCTCGTTCATGCAGATAACGCAAGAGACTCACGTGTACAGCGGGTGACGAACCACCGCATATGGACCTGTCTGTACGACTCTTGACTTCTCGCGTCTCTAGCGAGGGGAAGTGCGCTTATGTCTTGTTCACGTATGAAAGACAGAAGACGATACGCACCCCAATCGCGTGCCACTGATTTCCGAGGTGGTTGAATGTGCGTCCGGTAAACCTCATGAGCACAAAGGTTGCTGCGCATGCTGCAACTCTCAGCCCCACTTTATCTTCGTGTTTGAAATATGTGTCAGGAAGGCTCATGCGCTGCATCCATGCAGGTTGCACGAATCGGTTGAAGGTAACACATAGGATGTACGTCACGGTCGGGACGAAGAATGAGAGACTGTGCATTGGCATTATGATCTTACCAATGAAAGAGGTTGGGGTGGTGCGGATGGAACCTGCTTCTGCGTTAGCGACTGGGGCGATTGCACGCGTGCGAGATAGGACATATTGGAGATGTCGAAAAGTGGTGAATACGGCGAGTCCTTCTACGGTTTGGGTGACTGGTGGAAGAGTAGTGAGGCCAGCAATATAATACATGGTGAACTTGGATATTGGTTGACGAGTTTGCGGGTGACTGATTACAATTTTCGTGAAACGGTGATATTTTTATAACATGTTTTGGCGCTCAGGGTCTGGTGACTCGGTATGTGAGGCAGTTCAAGCCACAAGGGGACTCGAACGCGCCTGTATCACTGGTGTGGTCCTCAAAGATAGTGCTAATGACAAGAACGAATATTAATGACAAAGTCTATTTGGAATTACCTGTGTTAAGGCTGTGCCACGATGAGCCGATATTATAATAGAAGTCGATTTGAAGGTAGGAGTCCTCGTGCCAGAAGATGATCAATGCACCATGGTGGTAAAAGCGCACTATTCCAGGTATATCAGAAGGACGTAATGATAAGAATTAACGTACGAATTGCAGTGCAAGGGTTAGAGGTTCCAGAGATACTGGATTGGAGATTCACGTAAATACTGCGTAGACGAGCGGGAGCCTACCCAGCTGGTAGGTTAATCGTGGACATCTTGAGGTGTCTGGACTAAGCTGGATGTAGACCGCAGCAAGGATAAAAGAAGACTAGAGCCAAATGAAATTAAAGTAAGCTGACTGCGCCGGGTGAAAGATGATTATACGGTTCTTGGGCGAGTATAAGGCAGTGTGCAAGAGGCGCTCCGCACTGGGCGGCACCGTCGAGTGATATGATCAGATTCCCGTGTTCCTCCGATAATATGAGTGGCCGAGGTGTAAGCCGTAGTATGAGTGACATGGACACGTGAAGCTATGTCATAAGTAGCATGCAATTTTATGTGAAGTGCATTTTAACAACATTGAACTCATGAACTCACCAGGATCCTTGTCGTCGTCCTCGCCATCATCAATAGAATGGATGAATCCATGGAGCAAGGTTTGTGATTTGTTTTGGCATTGCAATGTATGTGTAATTTCTGACCTGTGTACTACCACTGCCCATTTGACTACTGCCACGTTAAATTCATCATTGTCGTCGCTGGTCGTCGTCATCCTTCTCAGTCGTTATCTTCTCAAACTGCACTCGAATCACCGCCCACGATGCCAGTTCATTTCTTCAGCGAATCACAGCGAGACAGGCGTGCAAGTCTATCCCGAGAACCAAAGGGAAAGGAAAAGGAATACGTGGATCATGTCGAATTTCCCTATGGTGCGTTGTGAGCTGATTCGCGAGCTTGAGCTTACATTCTTTAGATCAAGACTCTGCTGTAGCGTTGTCCGGGTCTACTAGTATCTCATCTCAGGATTCATCTCTAAGATATCCCTATTTGTATCCTGCTCACCAACCAAAATCAACTCCAAAGTCTCCATCTCCAAGAAAACCTCGCACTTCACTCCTTTTCTCTCTTGTTCGTAAAAAGACTGGTTCGACTAGCCATGTTTCTCAATATTCGCATCCTATCATCATGCCAGGCGTCATGGAAATAACCCGCCCATATTCCTACGTCCAAGAGGAAGAGGAACGAGAGAGACTCAGAGATGCTGCTGCTCAGAGTATCGGTCTCGTCGACTATGCTACCAACGAACATCAAGAAGAGGACCAAGTGTTGGCATCTGCTTCACATATATCCTTACCTTCTCCTCCATCACCCATACCCTCACCAACACCAACCCTCTTACCTCATCTCCCCCCTTTCCCCACAACTATTGCGTCCCTCGGTTCACGAATTACACTCACCGGCACATTTCCCAAATTCTGTCCCTCGTCCTCTCTCCTCGTATACGCCCTCGCAAAGCAGTGGAAGACAAGATCTATAGTCCTCACAACTGTGGCCTCCACCGCATCGCAGACAATCACACATATTCATCTCTTCAAATCAAATATTTCCTCATCCTTAGAGCTTCACCGCTTACCTATCACCCAAGACACCGCTATCTACGTCACAGAGCAATCTGGCCCCAGTATGAACTCTACCCGGACTAGCACCTTCAGCAAACGCGACAGTAGGAGCGGAGCAAGAGGCAGCGGAGGCAAGTCAAGTGGCTCAGTCGTTGCTATCGAGCAAGGCGGCATTATTTGGCATTTTGAAATGCAGGATCCAAGCGAGAGACAGAAGTGGATTGGTGCCATAAAGGGCAATTGTCCTGGGTCAAAGGTAGGTTAGGTCGTGTCGCTGGGTCCTAGTTTTAACTTCCCCTCCAGGTCCATGCGCGCGGGTCTCACTGCATCACCCCACCTCAGTGGGCACGAACCCCGCGGGGACATGGATGTCATGCTCTCCATGCGACTCCAAGCATCATTATCTTCCGCCACATCACCCCCAGCTTCACATCTCTTTCACCCGTCTCGGCAGGTTCTCCTCCTCTATCACCGCCCACATCCCCAATCAGAGCCTCCCTGTCACTCGAAGGTATGCGTTCCCAACCGCACACAAGGTCTTCGACACCTGCACCCACCGAGCCCTTCACGGGTGCATCAAGCATCAGATCAACCAAGAAATCCCAAAGCCAAAGTTCCATCCCACATCAATCCAATCCAAACTCCGGCTCCTCCTCCCCCAACGCCTTCCATTCGCCTGCAATCCAAGCGTTCAGGCAACATCTCCCCTACCATACTCACCCAAACGCACTCTACTAAATCCTCCACATCTACTACCAAGACCATCAAAGGCATGTTTGCGCCTCGCTCTCGTTCGCCGTCCTTGTCTCTCAACGGACACGGACATGAGCGCGAGAGCGAGTATACAGAAGAGAGCTTTGGGACGGTGGGGAGCAGTTTAATGAGTATCACTAGTGGCGTGGGCATGAGCACTAAGAGGAGCAGCTCGCCGATGCGCCGCTCGGACTCCCCCGTACCTAGCGTGGCATCGTCAGGGGCCGACGAATCTAGTGTGCACCTACCAAGCGGGAGCATACACAACGGGAGTTTGTCTAGTAGTGTAGGTGGGATCTCGAGCATGTACTGCACGAGCATCAACGGTATTCCCGCTTGTGATCTCAAGATCGTCAAAGAAGATGAACGTTGGGGTACTCCGCCGTCTACCACTGCACCTCAGTCGCACACGGTTTCCCACCCGCATTCACATTCACACTCACACTCGCATTCTCTCTACCCACCCCGCGGTGCAAGAGGCAGACATTCGTACACCCACTCATAGACGCACTGTGCCAGCAAATGAACCCAAGTGCTACACCTAGCGTGCAGACCTCCACCGTGACCGAGTACAGCTCAAGTACCACAGCTACCCACGCTCCATCACCCCCATCCCGCACCTACGCCCAACCCAGCACGTCTATCTGTGCAAACAATTTCTACCACAACTTCTACTGTCGAAAGATCCGGCTCGTCAGCTTCATCCTGTGCACCTTCTCGTCGGTGGTCTCGTACTCTTCCAAAACGGTTAACACCTCCCAGCGGCCTACCACTGACACCACAAGGGCCGCATGAGTCTGAGCTGAGTCCTAACAGTGCGAGTTCTGAGACTCCTAGTGCTACGTTTTGGAAGAGGGCGAGCGGGTCAAGTATTGTGAGTAGTGCGAGTGTGAGGTCGGGGAGTGTACAGCGGACG